>CAJHQQ010000637.1:0-160891 GCA_905132885.1 Moricandia moricandioides | reverse complement strand
TGATGTGGATGCAATAACCATGGGGATTAGACCAAACCGGATCCGACCAAAGAGGTTAACTAGTCGGCCAAAGACTTTCCTTTTTCCTTTGGTTTAGTGTTTTCCTTTTCCAGGTTTGTCTAGGAATTGTTATCTTTCCATTTATCCAATGACGGTCTATTGTAACTCCCTATATATAAAGGGCACCATCGATTGATACATCAATAAGAATCAGAAGTTCCCCCATTAATTTCACAACAATTGGAACACTTGTTCTTTTTCTTAATTTGCTATTTGTTCTACGGTCTAGGCGGACACAAATCGGGCCATTGAGTAACGTCACCGATCAACTGAACTCGCAACACTCCAGCATCTGCGGTTACCGTTCTCTACAAAACTTTTCAGCAATGGCAAAACTTTTGGGTTCCCGATGAACATCAAACCAGGGGAAGAATCCTGTGGTGGTAGCTCAATCACCGGAGAGGTTTGTTGATCTCGTAAGGAATTGGACTATGAGTTTTTCCAACAATTTGCCTCCGTTCAATCAGAGGGAAAGCATGTAGGATCAAACTGAATAATTATAAAAAACATAAATAAAATATACGATACTTGATATTACAATATTATGAACAAAAAACGATTTTGTGTGCATTATTCCCTTAATTCTTTAATTGTCTAGTATGATTGTGTTTATGCAATCAGAATCCTATGATACAACTACACTTTGACTATACCGCATCACTCAGAATAAGCTAACGAACTTTTTTTTTGTATTGTATTTTCAGACAAAAAAATACAAGCATAATTATTCTAAGTAGGAGAATTGTTTTTTTTTTTTTTGAGTTTGGATGTGTCTTTTAATAATGCTACAAACCTTTTATAAAAAATAATGAGAAGCACAAACTACGTTTTCAACATAGAAAGGGAATTTCTATGGTGCAGTAATGGAGACTTTAATTCTTGTCAATTGTTATCTGAATTTATTCTACGTTTTGACCAGGAAATAAAAGGTAAATTATTATTGTTCTAATCATTTCAAACTAATATTATTCTTTAAAATATATTTTTTTATATATTTTACCAATATAAAAGATCAACATATACTTGGTTTATAAGACTAAGTTAATGAATATGAAGTCCAACTAACAAATCAAAACCCAAATTCAATCAATATTCAATGTGTGTATTTCGTACTTTATACAAGTTTCTCAAATCACACACATTAAACCTCCATTTTTCATTTAAATAAAACTCATTTTTGACATATGAATATACTTCATAATGTTCAAAAAAAAATTCCAACAATCTCCCAGATGAATATAAATGACTCTAAACACTAGACGACTCAATAGACTTGACCTCCTAGACAAAATTCGATAAGAATCGATAAAGATGAGAGTATAAGCGAAAAAATTCACTACATGATGATTTGGTAGTATTTTTCAGCCTTGAACCAGTCATTATTAATAGCTATCGGATTTACTCGGCCAGGTAGTGAACATGATGTCTTGAACCACCCGGGCTTTGGTGTAAACATAGACAATAACTATAAAAAATTTCATTCTCTCACAGAACTAGGTTCTCTGTTGTGTTCTTTTTGGCCTAAACAGTCGTGGTTAATCATGAGTGAACTTGGAGAATATAGATTTTTCTTCATTCTCCTAGAAACAATCCAATTTCACACTCACAATGTGATTTTCCATTATATTTGTTTAGAGGAGTATCATGTACTACTCTATTCATATCTCAAAGTTGTGAAAACAAATCATTAAAAGCAAATGCTTATCATATATTCCTTACATGTAGCACTGTTTAATCATCCTAGGAATTGAGTATAGATCGAAGTCTTATAGTGCTTTGAGAATATTTAGTTTAACTTAGTTGTCTCCTTAAACCTATTTATTGGGATCTTCAGTCATTTAAGTAAAGTTACCGTCAAACCTCATCTTATTTCATAGGCTTTAACTCATTCCTCTTGATGATATAACAATATGATCTCATGACACATCTTTAATATAAGGATCCTAGGTTGTCATCATAATGAACATAATTTATTGATATTAGTCGAGATAAATTGTTTAATGATTTTTGTCATTATCTTTTCAAGATACAATTAACCATTATATACAAAACTCAATGCATGGCACTAGTTTTTTTTAAATTATATTGTGATGATTATCACTAAGTTAATGTTGTCTCTTGCCAATGACTTTATATGGTAAGCAAAACTCCCCCCCCCCCCCCCCCCCCTACATTTATTGAGATAACTTAAAAACATGCATATTTACATTTAAATCTCTTTAAGATTTTTGAAAATTTAATCTACAAATCATTTAGATTTGAATGAATAAAAAGTATTTTCAAAATTTTTTAAAATTTTCTCAAAAAAATGTATTTCATTTTTCAGAAATTATCATTTTACATTAAACTACTTTCATAGTTTTTTCAAGTCGATTTTTAAATAGAACTTGTATGTTTTGAATTTTTCCAAAAACATATTTTATATATATATATATATATATATAATTACAAGATATTATTTGTAGCATCAAAACCACAACTCTCTTTGGTTATTTTCAACTATATTAACTTTAGAAACTATAATATATGTGTCAATATCAGTCACTTTGATATGAGATTTATCATCATTTTTGCATTGTCAATCTTTTTACGACTCGTGTTTAAGTATTGACGAAATATAATTTTTTTTGATCGATATCAACAAACATTTATTTCTTATGAAAAATGATCCATATGTGGCAGACCTCCACAAAATTTAATTTCGGGCGTCGACTCACATATCCATTTCCATCCATATCATTTGATCACTTGAAGATCAAAATGTTTGTTTTTAACCATGATATCACCATGTTTGAAACTTAAATCTTGATTTTTTTCTCCTTCATGGTGAGAAATGTACTTAATAATTATATTAAGTTACCCCACTAATCTGAAACACGAAATCAAAAACGTTAAGCATTCTTGATAAATAAAGAAAATAATTATCTTAATCAATTCAAAGCATTAACACATTTTGATCAAATTTAATGACAAGAGTTAAGATACCAAGGTGAATCTTTTAAAATTTAAACCGTTAAGGCAATTAACAACATATAGCAAAGCATCAAACAATGATTCTCTTATACTAACTAGGGGCGTAGCCCCGCGCAAGCGCGGGGTCGTTGGCATAATTGTTGTTCTATTAAAATATGTGGAATTGGTGCTATGTTTGTTGTGTTTTTTGATTTGCCAAGATTATTATTTTTATAGGATTGAGGTGGGGTGATGAAGTGTGATTAATTTATATATGTCTCTTGTTGCTTATGATTATTGTTGTTCTAGCATAATAGTATATTTTTGGGTTTTATATGTTGTTTATTTTGAGATAATGTTCATTATAAAAAAATTGGTTAGTTATTTTCTTATTTGGTAATTTGTAATTTGTTGTTACTTTTGTTTTAAATATATTTTTAAAAATCCTGATCAAAAATTGCATACGGGTGTTAAGTTGTTCTTTGTCCTTAATGGGTTTTAAATGAAGTAAATTTTGTTTTCCACAAATATGAAATTGTTTTGTGTCGGATCGATGTTAGGCATGTAAGGTCTATTCATAAGAAATGTGATTGAACTTGGTGGTGAACTTGCCGCTTCTGTCTACTTCTGAAGAGTCTCTGAAGTTTCCCGCTGTCTTGTGTTTGATTTTGAGTTGGAGTAATAAATATATTAAATTCTGATTTAGCTGTATAGGTGAGACTTTCTTATCTTCTCTTCGTTGGGTGACGGTAAACTCACTGATTTTCTTCAACGTCTTTGCCTTACTCATCGACAGCTGCAAAAGTAAGTAAGTGTGGAATTGTTAAATTGATGTCTGTGTTATTTAGTTTTAGTTGATTTGTTGTCTGTGTCGTTGAGTTTTAGGTTAGGCAATTGATGTGTTTATGTTTGTTTAATATATTATCTGAATGGTTAGCACTAAAAGACATGATTGTTAATCTCTTCTTTCTTTTTTGCAGTATATTCTGGAATTTAAAGTTATGGGTGCTTGGATTGTTTTTTTTCTTCTTTAAAGTTTAATAATAGAAATAATTCTGAAGTTTATTTGACAAAGAAGGGAGATAACATACTGGTTGTTTGTGGTAGGCATTGAAGGCCTCTCTGTAGATGATGTTGCCGATGGTGTTAGTCCCACCGGTGTGGTTACTTATGCCTAAAATCTTAAGCCTTTTAGTGTAGTCACTCTTGACAGTGCGACACATAGTTGTCTATGGTTTAAGACTGGTTTTGGAAAATAGAGAGCTACATTTACCAATATTTGTTTTTGGCTTTTATTCACTGTCATTGTATATAACATCCCAATTGGAAACTGGTGCTGTCTAAGGGTAAATGGATATTTAGATTCTGTTAGTGAGAGTATGATCCTTAGTAAGAGGATAGGGTTCTTCTTGGTTGCAGTTGTAAGAATTCCAGCTTCAGTAACTCTTTCTCCCATGTGTGTCACTATCAGTCACATTCTATTTTTAAGCCTTCTTTTTGGTTAAGGTTACGTAGGAGCATGACTGGGACACCCACTTTCAGGTATTATCTATGTGCCGGTAATCCTGGAAACTCTAAAAAATTTAGATATTCCAGTGGGTAACCAATAAATTAAGATATGGTCTGAAGAGGGCTATGAAGTGGGGACTCCATAGTTGTTTGAAGATTGAGCATTGTTCTTCCCCTTATTGAAATCCTGCTGATGTTCCACCTGCGAAACCATATCCATCATCAAAAATGGCATTAAGAGAGGGTGAAAAGAAAAGGGTTTAAGTATTTTTACCCCTAAAGAGAATGTGTTAGTTCTAGTGTCAATTATGAATGATCACTTCTCCCCATCGAGTTTGTCGCAAACGGTGACTGCTGACAATTGGTGTCGAAGACAAAGCTACAAGAGGAAGAGAAAGTTCAAGCAGAGCAAGACGATGATGATGAGGATAGGAATGCTGCGGCATCTCCCTGAAACATCTAATTAAACAGATCTTGTAGCTGTTGCAAATTGTCCCTTGAATTATTCTCCTGCCAAAATCAACATTTCAAATTTCAAACAATAAGTCATGTCTAATAATAAACTAAGGGGAGAAAGTAATGCAGAGAGTCTTACACTCTGCAGAGATTCATCATGGCCGCCATCTCATTGAAGAAATCTCTCATTCCCTGCAAACCAACAATGATTCATCACTACATAGTTCATATGTTCATAAAAAAGACATGTCAAGAAGCATTGCACTATCTTTAAGCAAAAAGAAAAATAAGAATTCACGTTTTGGTCAACTTCATCATCATCACCATTATAAGCTCCAACATCATACACAAGAGGAAGAACATAAACAATACTTTTATAATAAAAAAGTACACAGATCAAGGATATAATAGAGGATCCTCTGTATCCAATAATAAACTCCCATTTGTTTCCATGAAACAATAAGAAATATTTAGAGAGAGAGATGGAGATAAAGAGAGTAAGCCTCTTGGAGAACCTGAGATTTCTTCTTTGCTTCATGTACAAAGTTTCTTCTGTAAATTTAGACAGAGGAGACATATGAGGAGAGTTAGACAATCGATTATAGTAGAGAAGCAATATATCAGTGGTGATCGAAGAAAAATCTTGTTACCTTTTCATCTAGGAAGAGGACTGTGATCCCCATAAATTCACCGTTTTTCAATGTTACGGAAATCCAAAAAGCCAAGAAGGCGACTGACAACAAATTTAGTAGTGCGACTAAGACGGAGCGAGTCAAACGTTAAGTGGCTGACGGCGGCTTCACAAACTGGAGCACCAGAGATAGATATTTTGGAAGATTTGGTATAATCTGTGACGGCTAAGATTGTACTTGAGATGAAGGAATTCCATGTTTAACATGATGTTATATAAGAAGGAAGAGCCGAAGTGTTACGATTCCGATGCATTAATGATGACAATGTTAAGATGGGGGAGATGTATAGTTAGTGGAAGATTCACTGTTTCATGGAAACCGAAAAGATTATTTTATGTTTCTCAGAGGAGACAGAAACGACTGAAAACCTAATCTATATGGAAGATGAAGATAACGAAAAGAACATGCTTGACATCAAAGAAGACGATAAGGGAAAGCAAAGGCTTCCGTTGTCAAAATATCTTCTTAACCTTATTGGGCTAGGGTTACAATTAACACCAGAAAAGTTATTCTATCAGCCCATATCAAAAATCACTACACACAACATTTTCAACTCAAAACGAAATCAGAATCTTAAAGACAAAACACAAATACAATTTCTCTTTGTGGGATCCACTATGCTGAGGTGGACACTTTAGAAAGAGAGAAAAGTGTCTCATTATATATATGATTTGCTAAACAGTTATGCAACGAATTGACTTATAGCCAAGCTTGCTAAATTATACAGCATAGCAATGATCGAACACAATTTTTTTTAATCCGACTAAATTCTGAAAAAGAAAGAATTAACACAATCCATGCATGGTGAATATAAAATGTTAAATGCGAGATCTTAAACAAATTTGACAGAGCAGATTCATCCAATAATCAAACAAAAATAAGTGTAAAGTCTTATGAGTATACGAGAAGACTTTTACCAGATTTCAACAACATATATTAACTTCATAAAATATATCTTATTACCACAAATGAATTAAACCAGGATTCCAATAATTAAATCTGCTGATGATCTGGCTCCATAGCTATAACACCTTTTTGTAACCTTAAGAAAAAAATCGTCAGTGCAAGTGCAGACATAATTAATGATTTTATCTCAGAAAAATAAATTATGATGGAAAACAATCCAAAATTAATCCACGCTAGATTAAAGATCCACCTTAACATGTTCTTATCAAAACTTAACAAATAATCAGTTTTAGTTAGTATAATAACGAAAATTAAATAATTAAGATTGTAGGACATTATCTCTACGATATGAAAAACTGAATAAATTTTTTATATAATGATAAAAACAGAAATAAAATATACAATACTTGATACCAAAATATGATGAACAAATAACAATTTCGTGTAGAAGCGAGACACTATTTCCTTAATTCTTTAATTTTCCGTAGTGTGATGGTGTTTACGCAATCAGAATCCTAGGATACAACATCACTCAGCTAGAAGTTAACGAATCTCTTTTTGTGTTGTACTCAGACACAAAAAAATAAATAATACTAGCATAATTATTCTAAGTGGGAGAATTGTTTCTTTTCTTTGTTCTTAGATGTGTCTTTTTCTATAATGCTAAAAAGTCTTTTATAGAAAATAATGAAAAGTACAAGTTATATTTTCAACATAGAAATGAAATTTCCATGGTGCACTATATGAGACTTTAATTCTTGTCAATTATTATGTGAATTATTCCACATTTTAACCAAGAAAGAGAAAGGTAAAATTATTATTGTTTGACCAATTTAAACAAAAAAAATATTTTATAAAATATATTTATTTTTTAATATTTTACTAATATAAAAGATCAACTTATATTTGGTTTATAAGATTAAGTTAATGAACATGAAGTCCAACTAACAAATCAAAACCTAAATCCAATTAGTATCCAATGTGTGTATTTCTTATTTTATACAATTTTTATAAATCGTACATATTGAATTTTCATTTCTCATTCAAAGAAAACTCATTTTAACATATGAATATATTATTCATAATGTTCAAAAAATAGTTCCAACAAAGCAATGGTATTTCTGGTGTTTAGAGATAAAGTCGTAAAAGTAGGTGAGGGTTTTAAGTGAGCTTAGAACCTCAAATAATCTATACTAATAAAATGAAGTTTTTGAGGTTTCATAGAGCGCTCACATCAGCACAAAATCATTCTTCCAAAAAATGCCATGTGTCATTAGAAAAATAGACAATAAGTTAATTTACAATATAAAAATTAAAATTAAAACAAATATATAATATAATAAATAAAAAAATTATATACAAATAAATAATAAGTAAATATGCGATATCAAAAATAGAAATATTACCTTAATCATCTATCGTAATACTATAATTTGATATAATAAAAATAAAATTTAATAATAAGTAAATATATAATGTGAAATAGAAATAATAAGTAAATATACAATAGAATAAATATAAATATTACACTAAAAACTATCGTAGCATACAAAGGCAAAAAAACTAAAATAAGTAAATATACAATACAAAGAAAAATAAACAAAAAGTAAATATATAATATAAGAAATAGAAAATCTAAATTACACATCGATCTGAGAAATGTATACTAAAATAAATAATAAGTAAATATACAATATCAGAAATATAAATATTACATTAAACATGTATCATAATGGTAGAATAAGTAAATATATAAAATAAAATAAATAAATAAATAATAAGTAAATATATAATATAACAAATAAAAATATTACATTAAACATCTTTTCTTCATCAACAGGTTAGATTAAACATTAAACATAATATACGAATAAGTAAATATACAATATAAGAAGTAAAAATATTAGATTAAACATCTAACGTAATATTAAAATAAGTAAATAAATAAATTGTATAGTAAAATAAACAGTAAGTAAACATACAATATAAGAAATAAAACTATTACATTAAACATCGATTGTAATATTAAAAATAAGTAAATATACAATACAAGAAATATAAATATTACATTAAACATCTACAAGTAAATATACAATAAAAATAATAATAAGTAAATATACAATATAATAAATAGAAAAATGACATTAAATATCTATATGAAAAATATATTTTAAAATAATTAATAAGTAAATATACAATATAAGAAATAAAAATGGGGAAATTGCTAAAAATGACTCAAAACTTGATTTCAAATGCAAAAATGCCCCAAATTCAACCAAATTCAAAAGTAATCCAAAAGGCTAGTGAAAATACAATAAATTCCTTGTGAGCAAACAAAAAAACTGTATTCAATTTTATCAAAATATTTTTTTTCGCGTGAGAAGACTTCTCTAGAAGTCTTCTTAAACAATAAATCCTAAAAATAATTTATAAAATTCATAGAAAAATATTTATATAGAGGAAAAATAGAAATCATGTAACCACAAACATTTGTAAATAATGTAAATTTATATCAACTAAAATTGATTTGTTTTCAACCTAGATGATTTAATGTAGAATGAGTCATGGTATTCATTGGTTTAGGGTTTAGTAACATATGTGACAGTATTGTAGGTAGTTTTAGGCGTAGATTTTGAAATCTATCTTCTTAACTTTTTTTTTGAATTTGATGAATATGTGTTAGTGATCCTCTAATAAGATGATTTTAAACATTTTCTAAGTTTATTTTATGTTTAAGGAAGTGTTTTTGGTTAGTTAATTGATTTAGGGTTTCGGAAGATTTTCAGAAGACTTCCCAGGATGTCTTCTAACATATAATGCAGTAGAAGACTTCACGGAAGATTCTACAATTTTACCGCTTGAATTTCAGTGAAATTCAAATTCCCGCCTAATGGAGAAGTCTTCCGGACGTCTTCAGTGAGTCGTCCAGTAGTCTTTCGAAAGTCTTCTCCGAGAAGACTTCCATGTACGTATTCTCCGGAAGACTTCTCTAGAAGTCTTCTCAAACAATAAATCCTAAAAATAATTTATAAAATTCATAAAAAATATTTATATAGAGGAAAAATAGAAATCATGTAGCCACAAACATTTGTAAATAATGTAAATTTATATCAATTAAAATTGAATTGTTTTCAACCTAGATGATTTAATGTAGAATGAGTCATGGTATTTATTTCAGATCTGAAACCGTTCGTTTCTCCCCTTGACTTCTTCCTCTATTTCTTTCTTTTCCGACCTCAAGTTGACCCATTTGTCCGTAAGTCTCCCGGAAATCTACCGTAAATCTTCATGGAAATCACCCGTAAATCTTCATGGAAGTCATCCGTAAGTGTTCATGGTAGTCATCCGGAAGACTTCATGGAAGTCATCTAGAAGACTTCATGGAAGTCATCCGAAAGACATAATGGAAGCCATCCGAAGTCTTCCGTAAGTCTTCCATGAAGTCTTCCGTAAGTCTTCCATGAAACTCTTCCGTAAGTCTTCAATGAAGTCTTCCGTAAGTCTTCGGTAAGTTTTCGGTAAGTCTTCCGAAGTCTTCCAAAGTCTTCCGAAAGTCTTCTGAAGTCTTCCAAAGTCTTCACAGTCTGTATGTTAGTATAGAACTCTTGGTGTGTTTGTTTTATGTTTGAGATGTTGTTTTATCATTGTTTGCAGGCTATAAAATGGAATTACCAGTACTCCCGAAGAGGTTGTTCACCCTAGGGGAAGAGCCCATTCCATTGAAGAGCATTGGATATCATACTGATGACCCCAGATTACTTCCTGCTGTAAAGGATGCTCTCCATGCTGATGAATGGGAGGAGATGAAGAACTCTAGGTTGGGAGTCTTCATAAAGTTTTGGGAGTTGAACTTTGGTTGGGCATCTAGGTTGGTTCACTATATGCTCTGTTTTCAGCTCGATGTCAAGAAGAAGTACGAGTTGTGGAGTCTCATTGGTTCAGAGCCGGTGAGGTTTTCACTTATTGAGTTCGAACATCTCACCGGTCTTAACTGCGACTATGTTGAGCATGTGGATAATCCTCATGTAGGGCTAACAGAGGATTTGTATCGGTTCTGGGAGTTGATGGGTGTTGATATCGATTCTGGTCCAAGCTCCCAGCAAATAGTGGCGGCGGAAGTCTTCCGTAAGTCTTCTTACGGAAGACTTCTTAAGTCTTCCGTAAGTCTTCTCACGAAAGACTTCTTAAGAAGTCTTCTACGTTTAGCTAGGAACATTAATAAACATTAAAAGTTTGTAACCTCATAATTATCATCATTTTAGTTATGAATTTCACTCATGAGCCCCAATACACATTAATTAACAAGAAAATATTAAAAATTCGTTTTGAGTTTTGAGAAAATTGAAGCTTAATAAAGATTGACGTAGAAGACTTCTTAAGAAGTCTACCTTAAAGAAAACTTCTAAAGAAGTCATCCCCAGAGAAGACTTCTAAAGAAGTCTTCCGTTTAGGTCATTTTTGCAATTGTAAATTTACGAAGGAAAACTTCTCTAGAAGTCTACTCTGTAGAAGACATGTTGAGAAGTCTTCCTTTGTAAATATTGGTTTACTTTTGATTTTGAAAAATTCTCGAAATTTCCAGAGAAGACTTCCCTAGAAGTCTTCTCGGATAAACAGGTTGGTTTTGCAATTGACCAAAATTTGTCTGAAATTTGACTTCTGTAGAAGACTTCTTTAGAAGTCTTCCGCGGAAGTCTTCTTTTTTATAACATGAAGTCTTCTCAGCGTCGCCAGAAGTCTGTCTGGGTTACTTTTGAAATTGAGAATTAATAGCAAAACATTAAATATTATTGAGAAGGCTTCTCTAGAAGTCTTCCGACGGAAGACCTCTTAAGAAGTCTTCTCTCGTTACCAAATGTTTGACCAGAAACCCGTAATAAAACTTGAGAAGACGTCTAGAGAAGTCTTCTCATTAATATTTAATGTTTTGCTATTAATTTTCAATTGCAAAAGTAACCCAGGCAGACTTCTGGCGACGCTGAGAAGACTTCATGTTATAAAAAAAGAAGACTTCTCTAGAAGTCTTCCGCCGGAAGACGTCTAGAGAAGTCTTCTACAGAAGTCAAATTTGTGACAAATTTCGGTCAATTGCAAAACCAACCTGTTTATCCGAGAAGACTGCTAGGGAAGTCTTCTCGGTTTTGGTTGTTTTTTTTTGTAATCAAAGGAAAGTTAGAAGACTGCTGGGGAAGTCTTCTAGTCAAAACACGCAAAATGTCAATTGCAAAACTAACATATGCATTGACCAGAAGACTTCTCTAGAAGTCTTCTTCGTGAACATATCTGAAAAACAATATCGATTTCATACCTTGGACCGTCAGATGACGTGCTTAGGCTTCTCCAAGCACATAGAACTTCAATACTCAAGCTATCAATTCGTTACTCTATGAACATTACAAAGTTTGGAATAAAAATCTTGGGTTTTTTGAATGATTTTTTAAGGAAAGTGAAAGACATGTGGTTTGAATGCACAATAAATGAGATAGTAAGAGAAAAATTCATTTTTTTTTTGTCATTAAGACCTTCAAATTGGTTGTTCATGGTAGTTGGAGGATTGATGGCAATGGCAATATTGTAAATATTTGGTGAAGATAAGGATGATAGAGTAAAAGACTTATTTAAGGAAAAAAACAATAGCATTTTTGTGAATAACTCGAAAATTTAGGGTGAATAATGCAAATAAAAGTTCCAAAAATGGTGGGTTAGTTTTGCATCTGAGTTGAAATTTTGAGTCACTTTTGCCAAACAACCAATAAAAATATTGTATTAAATATCTATTGTAATATTACCATAGATATAAAATAAAAAAATAGAATAAGTAAATATATAATATAAAAAACAATAAATAATAAGTAAATAAAAAAATAAAAAAATGTGGAAAAATACATTAAACATCTATCTGAATAATGTATACGTTTACCTTTTTTATTATTTCCAAATATTTATAAGTAAATATACAATAGAAAATAAATAATAATTAAATATAAAATACAAGAAATAAAAATAATAAATTAAACATTTTTAGTAATATTATCATTTGATATAAAAGCAAAAGAAATAGAATAAGTAAATATAAAATATAAGAAAAAATAAAAAATAAGTAAATATACAATATAAGAAATGTTAAAGGTAAATTAAATATCTATCTGAAAAATATATCTTAAAATAAATAATTACTACATATACAATATAAAAAATAAAATATTACATTAAACATCTATTATAATATTAAAAATAAGTAAATATACAATATAAGAAATATAAATATTAAATTATACATCTATAATTAAATATAAAATAATAATAAGTAAATAAAGAATATAAGAAATAGAAAAATTACATTAAACATCTATTTGAAAAATATATATTAAAATAAATAATAATAAGTAAATATATAATATAATAAATAGAAATACTACATTAAACATCCATCGTAATATTACCATAGATATATAAAAAAATAGAATAAGTAAATTTATAATATAAAAAACAATAAATATAAGTAAATATACAAAATAAGAAATGAAGAAAACTACTTTAAACTTATATCTGAAAAATATTTTATTTTTTATTATTTCCAAATATTTTTATAAGTAAATATACAATATAAAAGATAGTTATTAAATATACAATATAAAAGACTGTTGTGAATCTCGTGTCCTTTGGAGGTTTAACTCGACAAGAATCTAAGCTAGAGAGAAAGAGAGTAGTCGGCTAGGGTTTATGAGAAGTGTCTAATGATTTTGTCTTATTGCTTTTGTTGTATTATGTTAAATAAGTACAAGGGGGATACATATATATATAAAGAGATGGCCGACTTGCCCACACTTATAACCGATGTGGGACAAGCTTAAAAAGGCCTAAATGTCGGCTGGACTTAGTGATAAATGGGCTGGCCCATCCATGATGCATATGGGCTGATTGGTCCATGTGTAGACTAAGTAGATAAGTCCACTTATGTGCATTCCCGAACCGTCGGGTTCATAACAAAATAGAAATATTACATTAAATAATTTTCATAATATTATCATTCGATGTAACATCAAGAAAATTAGAATAAGTAAATATATAATATAAGAAAAAATAACAATAAGTAATATACTATACAAAAAATGAAAGAAAAAACTAAATTAAAATATATCTGAAAAATGTATAGTAAAATAAATAACCAGTAAATATACAATATAAAAAAATGAAATATTACATTAAAAATTTATCGCAATATTAGAATAACTAAATATAAAAAATATAAAAAAAATAATAAGAAAATATACAAAATAAGAAATAGAAATGTTACATTAGACATCTAT
The DNA here is from genome assembly GCA_905132885.1 of Moricandia moricandioides. Lineage (NCBI taxonomy): Eukaryota > Viridiplantae > Streptophyta > Magnoliopsida > Brassicales > Brassicaceae > Moricandia > Moricandia moricandioides. The sequence continues at coordinate 147,006 of CAJHQQ010000637.1, read as the reverse complement.
GTAATATTATCATTTAACATAAAAGAAAGAAAATTAGAACAAGTAAATATACAATATAAGAATAAAACATACAATACTAAAAATAGAAGTATTACATTAAACATCTATCATAATATTGAAATAAGTAAATATACAACAAAAGAAAAATAAATAATAAATAAATATACAATATAAGAAATAGAAAAACTACATTAAACATCTATCTAAAAAATGTATAGAAAATATATAATATAAAAAATATAAATATTATATTAAACATCTATTATAATATTATCATTTGATATAAAAGCAAGAAAATTAGAATAATTAAATATATAATATAAGAAAAAATAAACAACAAGTAAATATACAATATAAGAATATTTATATAGTTAACATTTGAAAATCAAAATAGTTCCGCGCGTAGCGCGGATTAACCCGTAGTATAATAATAGATGTTCTAATCAATGTCTTGTATTTCCAAATTTTAAGTTTTAAGATTTGTTTTAAAACAGAAGCCTACAGATGACACGTTCTATATTTTGCCCCTACCTACAAATGGCGTCGCACTCTAGATGAAGAGAACATTCTCTTTTTATATATAGATATGATGTTTTCGTTATATTTTTATATTTATTCAATATTCTAGTATAGAAGATATTAATAAAAGGTATCGGATCATAATGATAATCAACTTTCATAGATTATAGTAAACTATTAGATTTAGGTTTCGTAATTGTAAATCATATTACAGACGATTATTACTATAAACAAAAACGAGAAAATAAAGAAGAAGAGCAGCAGCCGAAGAGGAGAAGGCGAGACCATCATTGGAGGAGCGGTACACGCAGTCTTCAGCAGTGGCGGATGCAAAATCATTTTTACGTGGAGGCACAATAGTGAAAATAACAAAAAAAAAACATATTATGTCGGGGCACTTTTTATATTTGCTCATTAAATTACAAACAATTTAATCAAATATACATAGATTATTCAAGAAAAAATAAAAATCAGTAGGGGCACATGACCCCGTACCCCAACACATACGTCCGCCCCTAATTCCCTTGAATTGGCATGAGTTAGATGTTCACCCGTAGTACTAAATGGAAAGGTTCATAGCCTGACTGGTTCGGCCGTAGAGATTGGAGGTTGAGAAGTAGAGGTCAGCGATGGATACATGAGTTCTGAATATATATTATACTTTTTTAATTGGGTTGTAAATCTATAATTTCTTGTTAAAGTACAACTGGTAAATTAATGTGACTTTAATAAAAATAAGGGTTGTGCAATACACTCACATCACTTACAATCACCCTCTACACCAATAAAACTACATACTAAATTATATAGCCTCGTTATAAAAAAAATTATATACCATGCACAACATCTTTTTTGATTTCTGAATCTTAGATTTGGAAAAGAGTTTGGACTAAATCTGTCTTTATGATGATTAACAACAACACTACTTATAGGTATAACTAAAAATGAAAACGAACGAAATAAAATGTAACATAACTGAAACTAAAAAAGAAAGAACAAATAAAAAATACGAAAAAAATTTGATAATTATTTTGCTAAAAATACTATATATGTACATGATAATAATTGCTAAAATCATAAAACATTTAATCAGTTAATACAGCTTGGATTAATTTACCATATGACTTATTTTAGCACCAAACATGCAATATTATAACATAAATAACTCAATAACTAGGTGTTTGTCCGCGAATTCGCGGGTACAATTTAAAAAAAAAACTTTATTATAATAATTTTTTTTTCAAAACTGATTGTGAATTAATTGGTAGATTGTTTTAAAAAATATATTATATATATGATTAATTATTTTTATTTCATTACTTTTAAATGTATAAGAATAATATTTTGTAATATTTAATTATTTTTTACCACAACCATATATGATTAAGATTTTTTTTTCATTAAAAATAAAAAATTTCATTTTAATGTTGTCGTTCATAATATACATACATATATATATATATATATAGTTTAATAGGCTTGCATGTCAAGTTTTTTTATAAAAAAAAATTATTTAAAATTTGATAACATGAATTCATGTGAAGAATAAATTCACGACTACAACTGAAGTAACACACATAAAATATTAAGAATTAACATAGCTATATGTATGTCTGAGAATTTGTGGTTGAGTTTTTAGCGGAAGGAATTGGGACACATACATGTGTTAGATTCGATTCTCATGCTTTGCAAAACTAAGTCACATTGCTTCTGAACATCCACATGAATTTGTACATTTTCTTTTGGCCCATTTTAATATCGAGAGAAATAGTCTATCCATAGATTACACATTTCTTTATGGATTAGTCCCAGCCCTTACATATGCTCGAAATACACTAAGTTAATCAAAAAAAATGTATAGATTTAACTTTTGATGATAGTCTTCATATTAAACTCAAATTTTATGAATTATTATTTTTTTTAATGTAAATCGATATAAAAAATTCCAGTTACAAAATTATGTGTATTTGTTAACAATAATAGGCATCGCTGAAAGAATGTTAAGATAAATTTGTATCCGATTAGATTTTTTATAATCAGAAATATTTAAATATATTAAAAAAATTATTTTGTGTTTAGAATTTTATAATATTTCTCTGATTTTTGAATGTTAAAAAAATGTAAAAATATTTGAACGTTTCTTTTTAATTCAAATATTTAAATTTAATTTTTCTTATTAAATGTGTTTGACAACAAATTCGACACAAATTCAAAGATATATTCATTATTGATGGAGTAAATATTTTAAATGTTTTTTTAACTCTTTTTAATTATAAAATATTAATTATTTATGATTTAAATTATTTAAAAATGATTAGTATAAATAACCTTTTAAAATTGTTACAAATGATATATTAATCATTAGAAATGATTTTAATCTCATGTAAATAATTAAGAAACCCATTTTATAGTTAATATAAAGAATATATGAAAATATAAATCAATTATATTCTATTTTATTAGTTACTTTTTAAAATTATATTTTATCTATTTTATAAATAAATTATCAATGAATAAAAATAAATTGTGAATTATTATATAGAATTTCTATAATTGATACAGTTAGCTACTACAAATAAATATTAATTGTAAGATTATATAGATTGTTTGGAAATCAATATTAAATGTTTCTAAAATTTTATTTTAAAAACATAATTGAATTGATGTAAAAAAAGTAATTGAAATAAATAAAAATATAAAATCAACAACCAGTCAAAGTATAACATTTTTTCTTAAACTTCACCCATGATTGACACTTAACCAAAAGCACTTAAGTGACTTTTCAATTAATATATATATATATATATATATATATATATATATATATATATATATATATATATATATATATATATGAGGATGATGATATTACAAATGATATATTAATCACTAGAAATTATTTTAAACTCATGTAAATAATATACAAACCTGTTTTATAGTTAATATAATGAATATATAGAAAAATAAATCTATTATATTCTATTTTTAGTTACTTTTTAAAAGTATATTTTATATAATTTATAAATAATTATCAATGAATAAATAAATTATGAAGCATTATATAGACTTTCTATAATTGATACAATTAGCTACTATAACTGATTATCTGTAAGATTACATGGATTGTTTGGGAATCAATATTAAATGGTTATAGAATTGTCTTTAAAAGTATAATTTAAATAAATAAAAATCTAAAATCAACAACCAATTAAATTATAACATTTTTTCTTAAATTTTACTTATGATTGACACCTAAGCAAAAATCACCAAAATGACTTCTCAATTAATATATATGAAGATTTTGGATAGTGGAAACTTAAAGACATTATAAAAAATTGTCACTGAAATAGCTAGGATAAATTACGCCATATATATAGAATCGATATGGCTAGTGATTTTTTCTTGAAACACAATATGGCCCGTCATTATACATAAAATCCATGCATCTTATCAATTTTCTTTCTTTCTGAAACTGAAATTTATATTCGTAAAGTTTTTACTTATTACTAGGGAAGGTCCGTGCTATGCGCGGATTATATGCTTTAAATTAGTTAATTTTAATTAATATGTAAATTTTTTGTTTTTATAATGTTTAAAAATTAAAATTTGTATATGACTTTCCAAGTTTTGTGTTTCAGCACAAAATCTTTTGTTGTTATAAATTAGGTTCATTAGCTGTTAAAAAATAAAATAAAAGAGTATCCAACCAACACTATAAAGATGTGTAATGTGGTTCGATGTTCTTATGTGTCATTGACTCTTGCTTGCCTCTTAGGTGATGTAATGTACTATTTTTTTGTATTCTATTTTTTTCTTTAATTTTTCTTTGAATTATTGAATAATATCTATGAACTTGTTGTTTTTTTGTTGACCTATGATATTCGACGGGTCGTGACCTAACCGACTAATCTTTGGGAATTTGTTCACCGGGGTCAAACAGATCCGGTTGTTCGCAAGGGAAATTAGATACTCATGTTGCTTAGTCACACTAATGGGTAAACCTAAATTAGCGAGGATTCAAACTCAGGTCCCTTAGAGACACTGAGATGCCATTCGCCACTTACCACAGACGCGTGGTTTCTATGAAGTTGTTGAAGTAAAATCTTATTGGTGATATTAAAGCAAGTACTACTTTTCATGTATCGTTTTGATTAGTTTTAAAATATTTCTTACATAGTAGAAAAAAGCTTCCATTATTGCTTGATATTGCAGATTATTTGCGATCCTTTCTTTGGTCTTAAGGAAGTTCTAGGCTTTCCACCTTCATGGCACTTGTGGCTCAGGTATGCAATTAATATGCAATATTATTATACTTCCCTGATAACTAATAATACGCAAACCTGATCTCATTTGTTTTTATCTTTCGTTTTTCTGTTCAGATACAACAACTTTTTAGTGCTATACGCGTCCAATATCCCCATCGAAGTAACTCTTATCTAATTTGTGTTACCACACATCAAGATAGCGCAACAACGTCATGTTCATTCTTAAAAGAAATGAAAAACATTTTCTTTACAACGTCCATTTGAACCATCAAGCCTTTTAGCTTTATTCCTTTGGTACATGTTTAGCCTTGTAACTCTTTACTTAAATCAACTAAACTTTGATGCTATGTATAATGAAGCTGTTGATTTTTAGTGTATATAGATGATTCCTGAGTGGATTATTTGTGTCTTTTTTTCTGCAAACGCCTGGGATGTACAACGTTAATATGGCTAACACATTGAACTTCCATTTGACTTCTACAATGCCACAACGTCATCTATGTCCAAGGGACTGACTCAGTTGGCCTCTCTTAGATCTTATGAATAGGTGCAGGTATGATCCCTGACTAATTTTGTTTGGAAAGGAGACTTTTTGAGCTGTTGCAGGTAGGCCACACATATGTTCATGCATGGTTAGCTTAAGAGAGCTCCCTCCAAATCTAAAAGGAGCTTATAGAGAAGAGACCAGAGCTCATCAACTGTTTTTTTTTTTATCTTGTGTGGTTCTTTCATTCTGTTTCTCTTTGTTACACTTTAAGTCTTCATTTTGTTAATTCCTTTGTGATTATTTTTTTTGAAAAAAATCCTAAGTGATTATTTAAATACCTAAAATAAAGACTGCACATTTAGACCGAAGACGTAATTATGGTGAAGACCAAGGAATGGAAAGAGTATGGAGAACTCTTCAATAAACTGACATGGTGGAGTTTAGACAAAAATATGAGTATAGAATTTCTCATGACAAGAATAAGATCATGTTCTGGATATTACAATTCCAAACTAAGCCAAGTAATTTGTCTACATGATTTTTTCACTGAGCTAACTTTTTCTTTGTCCTCTCTAGTGAAATTAGAGCCTTGGATTTAATGCTTTCACCACCTTTTTTAGCTTCTTTACCGTCATCCTCTCTCTTTCCGGCAGGTTCTCCAAATACAGCAGCATGGTCTTATTTCTGACTGATCTCTACTTTGTCTTCTCTAACAGATTCATCATCACACTCTTCAGGGAGCTCAATATATCCTCATTCCCTGTCACCGGTTTTCCCTTCACTCTAACCTGACTATGAGATGATTCCTAAGCTCACAAACCCCAGTTTTCTTCCACCATATTTTGATGTAACTGTGGGAGACATTGAAGCTATGAGCTGCCTCTCCAGAGCTGCATTTCATCTTTTGCCAAACCTACTTTAATCAGCAAATTGTCACCTCCTCCACATCTACCATCTTATTCTTTTGCATCATGTTTTCTGGCAGAATGAAATGAGTCTGAAACAAATACATCAAATAAAGTCAGGTAAGTGAGATTCGAACTGTCAAAAGTACAACAAATGGATTCTCAGAATTGACAACAAAAAATGCTTGCAAGATGAAAACAATGGAAACCATCGCAAGAACACCTGATTAAAATAGATTAGAGAGCAAACATGACTGTAACTTGTGGAGACGCTTCTCTTGATCCGAAACATTTCTATATGTGTCTTATTTCCCATGCTGCACTTCGAACTCGTGCCACTTGGTGTAGAAACATCCAAATCAATTTCTTCCAATCGTATATTAACCAAACCCCAAACATATCGGCCAATCTAAATGTTATAATAAATTTTAAAGAAGGCATCTTCAATTAAATCAAGTCAAATATTCACATAACTAAATGCTCACCTAGACTCCAATATAACAATTACAAAATAACATGCCATATTCTTCAAATTAAATAATGAATCTCTCAAATCCCAAAATTATTCACTATCATTTACAGGAACAAAAATTATTGAACAAAGGATCACTTACTGAATTCTGGGTCATACCTTGGATCAGCATAGTGAGATGCATACTTGTAGACCGCATCAATTTCTCCCAAACTTCTCTTCACATCCCTGATCCCTGTGTGGAAGCCCAAATTCTAGTGCAAACATCTCTGCTGCACGGGAAATTTATATTTCATACATCTCAAGCCTCTAGCCTTATGAAACAATTATGCTGGCTTCTTCATTAACTTTCATAGCTCACTTGGCCAGACCATAATCCTTTTCTGGCTAGGCATACTGAGTGTATAAGGTTCTGACAACATCTGATGGATCCTGAAAGAAAGATAAGAGAAGTTAGATCAAGCACAAATTAATAGATAACATAAAACAACCTTTAAACCATAAAGAACGTGTACAAAAGGTAGATTGCCATTCAAACAGCATACTCAAACAACTCTCTTGCCCACTCCCGCTCTAGGTCTTTAACATGAGGATACTTGAATATCTTGACACCTCTTTAATACACGTCGAAAGCATCTTCAAAGTATTTATTCTACTCAAGAAGGAAAGCATAATTCGGAATGATCAGTGGCGTCGCTATCCTCAAATACAATATATTCTTATATAGACTTCTCTCGTACAAATAAGGAAGGTAGATAATCAGAAAGGAGCCAAGTGTAACAAAGAAACATCATAAGAAGCAAAAAAAAAAACAGGAAAACATATGGGTAAAACAAAGCTGCAGTAAGCAAAAAAAAGAATGTTCCCATGTCTCTGATGGAACCAGAGAGGCTATAAAATCAGGAAGTGTATCCATATGGCATGTTCCTCCATTCTCCATCCCTGGATAAAATAATCTCAGTTAATACTTAATTTCGATAAGATTGTCTACAGGTTCGAGTTTTTAATTATGTGATACAAATCTGAAATGTATGGGAGCAAATATGCGAAAGAACCTCTTCTCGTTTCCATTTCGTAATGGTCTTCAAAGCTCGTCTATATGCATGATCTCTCTTCTTCTTCATTCTCACTTTTACTCGTTGAAAGTAACAATCCAACATTGGTCAGGGAACCAAACACAAATTGATTGGTCCAAAGATTTTTAAAAAGAAGAAAGAAAAAAACTAACGTGTGAACAATTTTCTTACCATGACCCATGTTGAGCACTAATATATATATGCATTTCTCCGTTTGGTCGTAATAATCTGTGAATTTCAAAGAAACAGAAAGGTAGATATTTTTTTTAATCAGAATCTAACAAACTGAATATATTTCATATAAACTTGTTTAGACACATACATAGAAACATCCAAAAAAAATCAGATTAAATTTGGTTAACGACATGAAGATTGGACATTAAAACTCATAATTAAATATGGATGCTTTTCTGTTGTTGTAAAATGATTTCATGTTGGACTGACCAGTCCGAGAAACCATGAATCTGTGATAAAACATTAAGAAATCGTTAAATCCATCAACGACATACATCATCCATTTATGATCTGAATCTATAAGCAATTAAATAACTGAGAATAAGGCTAACCTTTTCTATGGTTGATGCTTTACCTTTTCTACGATTAAGCTGAGAGGAAGTAACTTTGGAGCCGAACTTAGTTGTTCTCCCTTGCAATGTTGTTTCATCTTATTTGAGTTATCTCCTTCGAAGGCTTCATGATTTTACTGCCAATTCCAAGGAAACTTTGACTATCGAGGAGGCGATTAAGGATCAAAATTTGGTGCGATGAAATCTTAATGAAACTCATATCCGGAAGGGGATTGCATAAAAGAGAAAGAGTAATATGTTTGGAACAAGGCTTAATGATCTATTTAAAACTTGAGGTGGTTGTTATACCATGAATCATTTCGTCGAAGTTTTCTGGAAGAGGGATCGATTTGGTTGAGATTTTTTTTTGAGTTGACATGTTAAATTGATGACATAGCATTTTCCAGTGTTGTTATAGGTTTATTTTTTACGTCTACGTGGACATGCTGAATGCTAAATATATAGAACTTTTAGTATTGTAAAATTTATTGAAAAAATCTATGTAATAAATAATTTATACAAATTTAATTAGTACAATAACTTGAGATTGAAATATTCAACTTCAGATATATCTAGGTTCAACAATGATCTTGTAAACTTTCAAAACTTATTGATGAAACTGAACATTTACTTGAAAAAGGTTTTATCTAATTATTAGTTAAAACTGTAACATATGTACAAAAATAAACAAAAATTAAGAACAATAGCCATGAAAATTATAAGTTATAAAGATTAAAATAGACCTAAAAAAATTTTGTCCCCAAAATAGCACTCAAAGAAAAAAATGACCAAAATAGACTTTATTAAAGGGTGTAAATATATATTTATATCATTGGCTTAATTAATCTAAACTTAGGATTTAGAGTTATGGGGTTGGGTTTTAGAGGTGAGGTTTATAATTAAATAAAACTTTAAAAATATGAAAATTTTCAAAATAAAAAACGTCTATTTTGGTTATTTTTTTAGTGTTATTTTTGTGAAAAAACTTCAAAAATGTCTATTTGAGAGATTTTCCCGATTACAATGTTTTATAATTTTCTCTAGTTGGATGTAACATGTTTAGATACACCTTATATATATAGTTAAACTGGTTGTAGATTAAGTTTCTCGTTTAATAGAAATTTATTAAAACAAAAGAACATGAATTTATGTGACAAATAAATCCACACTTACAACTAAAGCATAAAGTAATAATTATGAAGAAACAGAACTATATATATACATGCGGATTTCAATTAATTGGAAATTTATATAAATATGGTTTTTTTTCATATAAGATTCAGTTTCCTCCATTTTATATGTTAATGAACATTCATAGTAATATTGCAAGGATTAAAAATGTAATAAAATTGTATTAGCTTTAAACTATGAAATATTCAATTATTATTAAATGTATATTTAACTGGCTGAAGATAATTTTTATTCTAAATGGAAAAATATATAAATTTATTTCATGAGATAGTAATATAAGAATTTTCATTTATACAAATTTTAATTTAGTGTTAGTAGTAATCTTAATCTAAATATTTTAAAATGTTGTAAGATAAATATTTATCCGATTAAAGTTTTTATAATATGAAATTCATCAAATATATTCAAAAAATTTACTTAGTGTTTATAATGATATATGATGACTCCAAAATTAAATGCTAAAATATGTAAAATATTTGATTTTTTTAAATCAGATGTTTCAAATTAAATTCATATTATTGGATTTATTTAAAAATATATCTTCATAAATTTTAAGATATATTTTTACTCATAATATTATTTGGATTGTTTGGAAGATTACAAAATTGGTTTATGGTTTATTTTTTCTTTTGACATATGGGTCAACTATGCCACATAATTATATAGACAGAACAAAAATAGGCTATGTGAGGAATAATAAAGTTCATCAAATAAATTACAACTAAAAACACAAGTTATTTTCATTTGGTTTATTTTTATAAAGATTCTAATATTTGTATTCAAATTATTTTTTAAATTAAAAAAATATAAAAATACAATCTGCATGTAGTACAACAAAATCACCTAATAATGATAAAATTATTAACTTAATGATATTATAAGGTACTCTCTTCACTATCTAACTATAATGATGTTTTAAGAAGATTGAGAATCACATCCGGTGATCCATGATGGCCAGAATTTGTTCCTCCAAAAGCCATTTACTTATGGAAGCACATTGTCGCCGTGGTCAAGATTTAAAGCCTTCTATTCGATATAAATGCAATTCTTTTAAGCTGTAATTTCTTCAATATTATAAGATGTAACTAGATTTTAATCCGCACGTCTATGCGGATATTTTTATATTTTATAAATGTATTAGATATTATTACAAATATATAATTTTATTTTAGTGTTATATATTATGTAAAACTATAATATTATTTTTTATATTTATTCTTCAATATTATTAATATAAAGAGATTTTTTTTAAAAAATTACTTTGTTATTAATTTTTATTACTTACTAATATATATTTGAGTTGAGTACAATAAAATAACCATATAAAATAATCAATAGAGAACTTTTTCATAATATGTTTTTTTTTAATTTATACATTTTGCATATAATATATTTTAAATTTTATTTATTTATATTATATAAAATAAATATATTTAAGATCATTTATATTTACATGTTGTGTATAAGAAATTATACTTTAACATATATCATTTTAGTATTTTACGAGATTTATAAGTAAAAAAATGTTCTTTTTAAATAATATAGCCTTATATTTTTTAGTAAATTTTATACATAGTAGTATCTATCATATTATTTTAGTAACTTTAATTGATATAGGATATTTTTGGATGTTATGATATTAAGATTTTTTTTAAAAAAAATTAAGACTTAAAAATATTAGATTACTTTAATTTTTACAACATATATAAACAGTTTTTTCGTGGTGCATTTCAAAAATTTATTTTTATTATCTATGATTTTATCTTTTGTAAAATTTTCAATATTAGGATTTTGATTTTAAATATTTATTTTCAAAATTTTATGTTTTGTCAAGAAAACTTTGCAAAATTACACAACTATTTTTGAATTTGGAACATTAAATGAAGAGGAAATTGCTAAAAATGACTCAGAACTTGATTTCAAATGCAAAAGTGTACCCCAAATTCAATCAAATGCAAAAGTAACCCAAAAGTCTAGTGAAAATACAATAAACTCCTTGTGAGCAAACAAAAAAATTGTATTCAATTTTACCAAAATAACATTTTCGCGTGAGAAGACTTCCCTGTAAGTCTCCTACAGAAGACTTCTAGAGAAGTCTTCTTTAAGAAGTCTTTCGTACGTCTTCCGTGAGTCGTCCAGTAGTCTTCCGAAATTCTTCTCTAAGAAGACTTCCATGTACGTATTCTCCGGAAGACTTCTAGATCTCAAACAATAAATCCTAAAAATAATTTATAAAATTCATAACAAATATTTATATAGAGGAAAAATAGAAATCATGTAACCACAAACATTTGTAAATAATGTAAATTTATATCAACTAATATTGAATTGTTTTCAACCTAGATGAATTAATGTAGAATGAGTCATGGTATTCATTGGTTTAGGGTTTAGTAACATATGTGATAGTATTGTAGGTAGTTTTAGGAGTAAATTTTGAAATTTATCTTCTTAACTTCTTTTTTTTTTTGAATTTGACGAATATGTGTTAGTGATCCTCTAATAAGATGATTTTAAACACTTTCTAAGTTTATTTTATGTTTAAGGAAGTGTTTATTGGTTAGTTAATTGATTTAGGGTTTCAGAATACTTCCAGAAGCCTTCCCGGGATGTCTTCTAACATATAAAGCAGTAGAAGACTTCACGGAAGACTCTACAATTTTACCGCTTGAATTTCAGTGAAAATTCAAATTCCCGCCTAATGGCGAAGTCTTCCGGAAGTCTTCATGACGTCTTCCGTGAAGTCTTCAGGACGTCTTCCGTGAAGTCGTCCAGTAGTCTTCCAAAAGTCTTCTCTGAGAAGACTTCCATGTACGTATTCTCCAGAAGACTTCTCTCGAAGTCTTCTCAAACAATAAATTCTAAAAATAATTTATAAAATTCATAAAAAATATTTATATAGAGGAAAAATAGAAATCATGTAACCACAAACATTTGTAGATAATGTAAATTTATATCACCTAAAATTGAATTGTTTTCAACCTAGATGAATTAATGTAGAATGAGTCATGGTATTCATTGGTTTAGGGTTTAGTAACATATGTGATAGTTTTGTAGGTAGTTTTAGGCGTAGATTTTGAAATCTATCTTCTTAACTTTTTTTTTTTGAATTTGACGAATATGTGTTAGTGATCTTCTAATAAGATGATTTTAAACACTTTCTAAGTTTATTTTATGTTTAAGGAAGTGTTTTTTGGTTAGTTAATTGATTTACGGTTTCGGAAGACTTCCAGAAGACTTCCCAGGATGTCTTCTAACATATAATGCAGTAGAAGACTTCAAGGAAGACTTCACGGAAGACTCCGAGAAGACTTCTCAAGAAGTCTTCCAAACCAAACTCTAACTTAATTTACCTTCAATTTGAAATTAACCGGAAAAAACCAAAATATATTTAACTTAACCTGATAATTTACCGTACATATAAATAGTAGTTTTTCACTGTTTTTTTTCACTTTTCGGTGTTTCAGAAAAAAAAAATTGGTGAAAACCCTAGCCTCCTCTTCTAAGGCGATTACTGTGACGATTTCCGACGAATCTCTTCCGACTACCGGTTCCTCTTTATTTCAGATCTGAAACCGTTCGTTCGTTTCTCCCCTTGACTTCTTCCTCTATTTCTTTCCTTTCCGACCTCAAGTTGACCCATTTGTCCGTAAGTCTCCCAGAAGTCTGCCGTAAATCTTCATGGAAATCACCCGTAAGTTTTCATGGAAGTCATCCGTAAGTGTTCATGGTAGTCATCCGGAAGACTTCATGGAAGTCATCCGGAAGACTTCATGGAAGCCATCCAGAAGACTTAATGGAAGCCATCCGAAGTCTTCCATAAGTCGTCCATGAAGTCTTCCGTAAGTCTTCCATGAAGTCTTCCAGATGACTTCCATGAAGTCTTCCGTAATTCTTCCGTAAGTCTTCGGTAAGTCTTCCGTAAGTCTTCCGTAAGTCTTTCGATAAGTCTTCTGAAGTCATCCGAAAGTCTTCCGAAGTCTTCCAAAGTCTTCACAGTCTGTATGTTAGTATAGAACTCTTGGTGTGTTTGTTTTATGTTTGAGATGTTGTTTTATCATTGTTTGCAGGCTATACAATGGAATTACCATTACTCCCGAAGAGGTTGTTCACCCTAGGGGAAGAGCCGATTCCAATGAAGAGCATTGGATATCATACTGATGACCCCAGATTACTTCATGTCGTAAAGGATGCTCTCCATGCTGATGAATGGGATGAGCTGAAGAACTCTAGGTTGGAAGTCTTCATAAAGTTCTGGGAGTTAAACTTTGGTTGGACGTCTAGGTTGGTTCACTATATGCTCTGTTTTCAGCTTGATGTCAAGAAGAAGTACGAGCTGTGGAGTCTCATTGGTTTAGAGCCGGTGAGGTTTTCACTTATTGAGTTCGAACATCTCACCGATCTTAACTGCGACTATGTTGAGCATGTGGAGAATCCTCATGTAGGGCTAACAGAGGATTTGTATCGGTTCTGGGAGTTGATGGGTGTTGATATCGACTCTGGTCCAAGCTCCCAGCAAATAGTGGCGGCGTGTGGGAGATGTGAACAGTGGTCTCGGGATGACCGCATGAGGCTGGGATACCTAGCCATCTACACAGGATTCATTGAAGGACAAAAGTCCACATCCGCTACACGGGCTAGTCCTGCCAGGCTAGTGATGAATCTTGAAGAGTTTGAGGCCTACCCATGGGGGAGATTGGCGTTTAAGATCTTTATGGACTCTGTGAAGGTTAAGGATTTGACAAAATCTTACACCATTGATGAGTTTATTCAAGTACTCCAAGTCTGGATCTACTTCGCTCTGCCAGAATTTAATGCGGAGTATGGAAAGCCCATACGAAACAAACCTAGTCCTCCTCTGTTGGCTTATAAGGGGCATAAAGGACGAAAATTTGTCAAAGAGGGTATCTTCACACAGGTTTGTCTCATTATCTAACTTGATATGGTAGTGATTATTGTCTCAGTGTCTAAATTGATATTCATTACTTCCTGCAGACTCGTGTGGTGAACCTAGTGGTGAAGGAGCTTGGTGAATTGTTCCCGCAGTGGGACAATGATAACACCGATGAGGCAGTTGAGAACCTCGTGAATCTCATCTGTGGTGGTGAACGTAAGATGAAGTGGGCCAAAGAGTGCTGGCCAGACATTGGTACTAAGCTGTGGACCAATCCAAAGGTCATCATTGTCAAGGAGGAATCTCTTGAGCTTCCTTTCAAGGAAGAAAGAAGACCCTGGAAGAAATTTCGTACTGAGGCTCGTACTGAGTCTCGTACTGAGGCTCCTTCTGAGGATCGTACTGAGGCTCCTGCTCCTTCTGAAGCTCGTACTGAGGCTCCTTTTGTTTCGTGGAGTGGGCTTAAGAAAGAAGATCTTGAACAAAGTTTCAAGAACTTGACGAAAGTTATGACTGATGGGTTTGGGCAGTGCCTAAAGGAGATCAAGTTTCTTGCCGATAGGATTGAAGCTGTGGAGAAGAAGGTGGGAATCAACCAAAATGAACTTCAACTCACAGTTTCAGAACCGGATAATACTGCGCATGAACTAGGGGTTAGTACTGAAACCTCTCCCAAAATCAAAAAGAAGAGGAATACTAAGAATAAGAAGTGAACTCGAATTTGTTTCATTTGTTGATTGGTACATTTGTTTCATTTGTTGATTGGATGGTACATTTGTTTCATTTGTTGATTGGTACATTTGTTTCATTTGTTGATTGGTACATTTGTTTCATTTGTTGATTGGAACCTTTGGCTTGAACTCGAATTTGCAGAGTGAGAGTGTGAATGGGAAGAAATCAGAAAGTGTCAACAAAGACACTGACCAAAAACAAATGAGTAGCATCAATGCACCTCGGGTCCCGGAGGTGGAAGATCCAAGTGTTGTCATTATGGACAAAACTGAGCCAACTAAATCAGACTTTGATAGGGCGGACGAGAGACGCCGGATAAAGAAATATGCTACCATGGCATTCCTCAGGGGAAAGAGTGAACGAGAGAGGAAGCTTGCTGCATCACAGTAGTCTCCTTATCAGGGCAACAACACAGCCAAAGTGATCGTGCCGAACAAGAAGGCTGGTCTTGGCTATAATTTATTTGCTCCCCTTGACAAGAATAAGAATAAGTTGCTTATTGAATTTTTGAAAAAAGATCCGTAAGTACTAATCTCCCACAGAACATTAAGTTGGTTGTTGTTGTTTGTTGATCTAGTTTTGCTGTTTTCAGGACTCATAGAATAGCTTTTGATAAAAAACCATCGGGGCCAAGTCTTTGGTATTCCACCATCTGAACACCCCTAAAATGGCTCCAAGACTCGGTAAGATTTTTAAGGTTTACTTGTGGAAGTCTTCTGGAAGTTTTCTGTAAGTCTTCTTGAAGTCTTCCGGAAGAAGTCTTCTGTAAGACTTCTGTAAGTCTTCCGGAAGACGTCTTCCGGAAGTCTTCTGTAATCTTCCGGAAGTCTTCTATAAGTCTTCCGGAAGTCTTCTGTAAGTCTTCCGGAAGTCTTCTGACTTGTTATCTTCTTAAATTCTTATGCCTTGTTATGTTTTCAATGCAGCATATGGATGGTTATATCAATTTACTGAGGCAGCGGTTTCAGAGGCATTTAGAGCACTTTAGGAGCGAGAGGCTTTGCATTCTTGATCATGTGTTTAGCAGAATGTGGACGTTCAAGTACCCAGAGTTTAAGAGATCAGAGCCCGATGCAAACGGGTTAGGAAGGATGCTCCCTGCAGGGAGTTGGGATTTTTATGCTGGTATACTACCCAGATTTTGCCAAACAAAGAAGGTTTGAGGATCAGATGTAGATGACATTTATGCGCCAGTGAACTTCAAGAATGATCATTGGATTGCTATTTGGGTGTCCATTCCAAACAGGCACATCACCATCTGGGACAGTATTATAAACCATATTAGACCTGCTCAACTCGCCGATTTAATGGAGCCTTTTTCTCAAGATGCTACCTTATCTGCTTGTGGAATGGGCTGCCTCCGTCGAAGAGCGTGTGAAATACACACTAGAACCATAAAATCCCAAGAAATATCTTTCATCAACCATTCTCCGTAAACAAAAGGTAACTGAAGCATCATCTGAAAAAAAATCAAATTAAAACACATTAGCAAACACACAACATCATATTAAAAAAAACTGAGAAGACTTCTTAAGAAGTCTTCCGCAAGAAGACTTACAGAAGACTTACAAAAGACTTACGAAAGACTTATGGAAGACTTCTTAAATTCTTCCATAAGTCTTCCGTAAGTCTTCTACGTTTAGGTAAGAACATTAATAAACATAAAAACTTTGTAACCTCATAATTATCATCATTTTAGTTATGAATTTCACTCAGGAGCCCCAATACACATTAATTAACAAGAAAATATTAAAAATTTGTTTTGAGTTTTGAAAAAATTGAAGTTTAATAAAGATTGACGTAGAAGACTTCTTAAGAAGTCTACCCTGAAGAAAACTTTTAAAGAAGTCATCCCCAGAGAAGACTTCTAAAGAAGTTTTTCGTTTATGTCACTTTTGCAATTGTAAATTTACGAAGGAAGACTTCTCTAGAAGTCTACTCTGTAGAAGACATATTGATAAGTCTTCCTTTGTAAATATTGGCTTACTTTTGATTTTGAAAAATTCTCGAAATTCCCAGAGAAGGCTTCTAGGTCTTCTCGGATAAACAGGTTGGTTTTGCAATTGACCGATCGTTGTCAGAAATTTGACTTCTGTAGAAGACTTCTCTAGAAGTCTTCTTTTTTATAACATGAAGTCTTCTCAGCGTCGCCAGAAGTCTGTCTGGGTTACTTTTGCAATTGAGAATTAATATCAAAACATTAAATATTATTGAGAAGAACGGAAGACCTCTTAAGAAGTCTTCTCTCGTTACCAAATGTTTGACCAGAAACCCGAAATAAAACTTAAGAAGACGTCTAGAGAAGTCTTCCGCTGGAAGACTTCTAGAGAAGTCTTCTCATTAATATTTAATGTTTTGCTATTAATTCTCAATTGCAAAAGTAACCCAGACAGACTTCTGGCGACGCTGAGAAGACTTCTATAGAAGTCTTCCGCCGGAAGACTTCTAAAGAAGTCTTCTACAGAAGTCAAATTTATGACAAATTTCAGTCAATTGCAAAACCAACCTGTTTATCCGAGAAGACTGCTAGGGAAGTCTTCTCGGTTTTGCTTGTTTTTTTTTCTAATCAAAGGAAAGTTAGAAGACTACTGGGGAAGTCTTCTAGTCAAAACACGCAAAAGGTCAATTGCAAAACTAACCTATGCATTGACCATCGCGAACAGATCTGAAAAACAATATCGATTTCATACCTTGGACCGTCAGATGACTTGCTTAGGCTTCTCCAAGCAAACAGAACTTCAATACTTAAGCTACTAATCCGTTACTCTATGAACATTACAAAGTTTGGAATAAAAATCTTGGGTTTTTTGAATGATTTTTTAATGAAAGTGAAAGACATATGGTTTGAATGCACAACAAATGAGATAGTAAGAGAAAAATTCGTTTTTTTTGTCATTAAGACCTTCAAATTGGTTGTTCATAGTAGTTGGGGGATTGATGGCAATGGCAATATTGTAAATATTTGGTGAAGATAAGGATGATAGAGTAAAAGACTTATTTAAAAAAAAGCAATGACATTTTTGTGAATAACTCGGAAATTTAGGGTGAATAATGCAAATAAAAGTTTCAAAAAAATGGTGGGTTAGTTTTGCATTTGATTTGAAATTTTGAGTCGCTTTTGCAAAACACCCTTAAATGAATTTTGAATTTTTTAAATAGCATATGAACTAAAGTTCTATAATAACATATTTTTAAATAGTATATGAACTAAAGTTTATTATATACTATTATATTTTTGTATACAAACATTTTTAAACAATATATTGTTGAGGTTTAAAACTAAATAAAAAGTTTTAGATATATATATATATATACATATAAGTTTAACATATGTTGATACATTTATTTTGTATAAAAATATTATATAGTTTACGAATTTTAACCAATTTTAATGATGAGTGATAACTTATTTAAATGAAAAATTTAGAAATTTAAAATTGTTAAATTACCTATTTAATATAATTTTATCATATTTAATTCATGTAGCAGTGTTTTTATATAATTCAGAATATATTTATAGAATTTATAAAAAAAAGTATATAATTTTTATTTTTCGTGTTTTTGAATAAAATATTAGTTAACATTGATTTATAATAATATTACTAGTCTTTGACCTGCGCGTCCGGGCGGGTGTTATTTTTAGAAATGACAAATATTTTAAGCAATTTGTTTGATATAATTGTATATATGACTGGAACTTAATATTCGATATCTGTTATCCGATCCGGGATCCTATCCGCTTCGAAAAACGGATATTCGGGGATCATGATAATGATTATACGGATTCAACTGATCCACATACAAATTTGGATATTAAAATTTTAGGTCTAGATATGCGGATCCAAATATTAAATATTTAAAATTTAATTATAGTTATCTATGTATATTATATATAATTTTATATAAAATAACTAAAATTTTAATTTTATTAATTTTTAATGATTTTTAAGGTTTTTAAATAATAATTTTAAATAGACTGAATATATGGTTAATAGTTAGTTTTTGATTTATTTTTAATTGAAAAAACAGATCCGGCTATCCGTGTGTATTCAGATTTTATTCAGAATATCCTAACCCCGAATATTCGGATCTGGATAACAATTTTACGAATTCAACGAATGCATATCCAAATCCGTATATCCTAAAATACCCCGAATATTCGATCCGTCCTAGACTAAATTGTGTATATGTATTATATGGTGATTAAAATTTTAAAATTTATAAATTACATAAGTTATTCTTATTAGATATATATATATATATATATATATATATATATATATATATATATATATATATATATATATATATATATATATATATATATATATATATATATATCGTACAAATGAATAATACATTGTATTTGTTTGTATATATAAACATTTATAATAAATATTAGTATGTATTTTAGTTATTAAATTGTTATGGAAAGCTACATGATTGTGTTACTGTAAATGAATAAGTTCAGATTATAATCGAAAATTATTAACATTATTATCCTTTTTATAGTTCAAATATAGTTGAGTAACGTATATAAATATGAATAAAAATAAAACTAATTTAATGTTATATATATTTATAATTCTGTTTTTATTATAAAATTTTTGAAAATACATATAAACTTTTTTATGAAGTTTTCAATTCAAATGACAAAAGTTGTTAATGAGCTTAGTCAAGCTTTATTTTTTTCTTGTTAAGAATTAATATTTGGATGTTTGGATGTAAAGATAATATCAGTGACATTACTTGTAAATATTAAATAAAATTAAGGGTTATTTTTTATTTGTACTTCACTTTAATAAATTTGATTATTAACATTATTATCTTTTTTATAGTTCAAATATAGTTGAGTAACGTATATAAATATGAATAAAAATAAAACTAATTTAATTTTATATATATGTATAATTCTGTTTTTATTTTAAAAATTTGGAAAATACATATACACTTTTTTATGAAATTTTCAATTCAAATGACAAAAGTTGTTAATGGGCTTAGTCAAGCTTTATTTTTTTCTTGTTAAGAATTAATATTTGGATGTTTGGATGCAAGGATAGTATCAGTGACATTACTTGTAAATATTAAATAAAATTAAGGGTTATTTTTTATTTGTACTTCACTTTTAATAAATTAGATATTACTAATTACAAAATTTATTAATGTGTTATTTTCTAAAAAATATTTATTTTTTAAGTAAGATTTTGTTAGATTCTTCCTCAACAGATATTGTTATAATTAAAATGTAAATTTTAAATTTAGAGTTGGTTTATTATTAATGTAAATAATCAAATATGTCATATTAACTATTTCTTTAAGTGGTCCTACTATGACTTATTTGTAGTAGATAAAAATAGGACCCTAATTTAATAGATTAGATGCTTATCACAAGTTATAGAGTGATGCAGGTAAATACGTATGTTGTATTGTGTTGCGTAAAGAGACGTCCATTGAAAATGTCATACATGTAGAATAGTCTGTCAATCGGAAGGCTACATCGTAGAATTGTTGTCAGTGAAGATGTTCACCAATATAACATATATTGCAGATAGTTGATCATCATATATAATAAAAAAAATAAAAATTATATGAAGATGTAATTAACGATATAACCAGTGTTAAAAAGTCATTTACCCTTCTTTGCTTTTTAATGGATTGAACTTTTAACTGTTATAAGATCTTTTTCTGAATTACACTATGTTTACTTTTGAAGAATAAAAATTTGCTTTTATTACTAAAAATCAAAAAGATAGTTTTAATATTATCTTTCATAAAATTTACTAGAAAAAAGTCAATATAATAATAAAATGGATTATCAAGTAAATTAATTTTAGACCTTTTATCTAAAATAATAATCTATATTTTAAAAGTGTACAAATTAAGATGTCAATCTCTATTGAGTTACATATAAACAATGATCAGATTTTGAAAATATATCATCAGGTTAAGGCAATCTGATTATTATTACTTCCAAATATAATTCTACTTTTGAATTTTTCAGTGCAATTTATTTTTTTCTGTTTATATATTTTCATCTCTCTTGCAACTTATATTCTTGACTGTTTTAATAGTATATATTTTTATAATTTTTGAAAATTAAGATTTTTTTCTAAATCTAATCATCTAATTGGATTACATCCCGTACATGCACAAAATTTTTGAGTGATGATTTTAGGTATAAAATATGTGAATTTCAGAACTCTGTACATCTATGATTTGTAAGTATTTAAATATGTCATAAACAACACATACACAGACACAATACCTTACATTCAATCATCTGATCATCATATTTTTCTCTTGTTAATGAAATCATCTTATCATCTTCAAAAAATGGTATATATGATATATATATATATATATATATATATATATAATTTCTCTTTTCCTTAATATGTTTATTTCCATCTGACCTTGGTTTTGGATGTTGTAGGTAACCATAGTATGTGTTGTGTTTGTGTTGACGTTTGTCAATTTTGGATTTGTAAATGGTCAAGTATATGATGTCCTTAAATTTGGTGCCAAGGGAGATGGTACTACCGATGATTCAAAGGTATTATATTGCAAAACATTGTCTCAAATTTCCATTATAATATTATCTGATTTTTTTTTCAAAAAAAAAACAATAAAACATGAATCTTCACGTTGAGATCTATCAAGGGAGTAGATGAAGCTATAAGCCTATTAATTAAGTTTAGAATCATTTTTATTTTTAGAAAACAAAAATGATGACACTGAAATTTTGATATAATTTTCTTACAGTATAAATAAATTTGAATTACAATTATATTCATTAGAGGAATGTGCTAAAGGATTGGACATGATTCCCCAGCCATGATTGGTCATGTTTTTGTATAACGTGCTATAGTTTCTTGTATAAAAACTTTTTTATAGTCAAACCAATAATTTTTTATCAAAAAAAAAAAAGTTAAACCAAAAAAATTATAACCTAGCCATATATTTACTGTTTATTTTCTATTGCTACTTGTTCCTACAAGAAGATCATAATTGTGTTGCAAGTATTTAGTTATTTATCAACTAATTTGTTTTAAATTTATTTTTGGAAAAGGCTTTTATAGAAGCATGGAAAGCAATGTGCTGTAGTGGTGGGAGTAATAAAACACTCCTTATTCCTTCAGATAATACCTTTTTCTTACAACCTCTAGTGTTTCAAGGTCCATGTAACTCTCCATCTGTACAAGTTCAGGTAACACTGAAAGACTAATAGTTTTAAGATCCATTTGAAAAGTTATTTATTTGTTGATTTGGAATGTATTTGTGTTCAACTTTACAGTTTGAAGGAAAGATTGTAGCCCCTCTTAACAAAGAAGCATGGTCCG
Source organism: Moricandia moricandioides (assembly GCA_905132885.1). Lineage (NCBI taxonomy): Eukaryota > Viridiplantae > Streptophyta > Magnoliopsida > Brassicales > Brassicaceae > Moricandia > Moricandia moricandioides. The sequence goes on along the minus strand of CAJHQQ010000637.1, from coordinate 124,562 downwards.
GCTTTAAGTCATATGAATGGGTCAGTTTTAAGAATATTATCGGTTTGACGCTCATTGGTTCAGGCACGATCAATGGACATGGTTCTTCTTTCTGGGAGGTGAAATATTTTTATATGTTAAAAAGAAATTAAAAATTAGTTATACTTATATATATATATATATATATATATATATATATATATATATATATATTTTTTTTTTTTTTTTTGTCGACGTTATACTTATATTTATAAAATGTGTGGATATAATGTTTTCTCATACTTAATAAATTCAGGCCAATTTCCCAGCTTCTAAACGCCCTACTGTGAGTAAATATATTTATCGCTATTAATTTGACTATAAATTCTATTATGAAAAGCTCATAGAGAAAGTGTTGTCTATTTTTATTATAGCAATTGCATTTTCGAGGATGCAATAATCTTGAAATAAATGGAATAACCTCATTCAATAGCCCGAGAAACCATATCTCAATTAGCAATTGTAAACAAGTGAAAATCACGCAAATAAAACTTGTTGCACCCGGTGATAGCCCTAACACCGATGGAATTGATATTTCAAAATCAACTGATGTAGAAATATCTGAAACTTTCGTTGGAACTGGTATGTCTTTAGATATCTATCTTTGTGGAATCACTAGATTTCCATTTCAAATGGCATAATATGGTTATTCGGATTTCAATATCTTAAAACTTTGCAGGAGATGACTGTGTAGCTTTAAACAGTGGAAGTATAAATATCAACATCACAAGGATGGAATGTGGTCCTGGACATGGAATAAGGTATACCTATGATTAGTTTTTTTTTAATATTTATATGTGATTTGTTAATTTTACATATATACATATATATATATATATATATATATATATATATATATATATATATATATATATATATATATATATATATTAGTTTTTAGATTATATAACGCATTTTGTTCATTTGTAACTATATTACAGTGTGGGAAGTTTAGGAAAAGATGGAGAAGAATCTATAGTTGAGAACATCCAAGTGACTAACTGCACTTTCTATAGGACGGAAAATGGAGCGAGAATTAAGACATGGCCGGTAATAAATCGTTAATCATATTTGTGTATTTAAGAACTAAGTGAAGTGTTATAATAATTATATGATTTACTTTACTTATATATATATATATAATTTGAATGTTTAGAATGGTAAAGGATATGCAAGAAATATAGTTTTCAAGGACATCATGCTCACTGAAACTAAAAATCCAATTATAATCAATCAACACTATATTGACAAGGGACGTGTCCACTTACAGGTAATTTATTTTCTTTTCTTTTTTTGGTGTAAAAAATAAAACTTTTGAGTATAATTTAGGTTGTTTTTATTTATTTATTATATATTTTTCATTTAATAGGAATCATCAGCAGTGGCGATTAACAACGTGACATTCACGGATATTCATGGAACGTCACGACAAGATGTGATTATAAAGATAGACTGCAGCGAAGTCACATCTTGCAAAGATATAGTTCTAGATAAGATTGATATTACTACCGTCGATGGAAATAAGCCAATAGTTGAATGCAATAACGCGTATGGAAACTCTACCAATGCTTATGATGGTTGCTTGAAGACACAATAATATATCTTTATATAACAAGTTACTTTAATTTATAAATTGAGAATAATATATCAGATGAATGTAATAGTATATTATCATTTATCGACTGTTATTTAACCATGATTGAATAAAATTGTTTTATGTGTTAGATCATTTGGTTTATTCATGATGATGGTTGATGAGATCGAAACATGTCCGATTTTTGGTGTGTAAAAATTTATTAAAGAAGAAAACGGTAACTTCAATAAAAAGACAACTGGAAATAACTCACAAACATGACCTTGAGTGATTTTTTTTAGAATGAAACACATCCGTTCTCTGGAGGTTTACTTTTTCATATGATTGTATATGTGACTAATGATGGGATTAAAATGGTTTTGGTCAATAAAATTTAGGTTTTTTTCTTTTAAAATTTTTAAAACAGTTTCATACAATATTTCAAAATTTTATAGAAAATAACTAAAAATTATGACACTGAATAAAACAAGAAAATTATAAAATAGTATATTCAAACTTAAAATTAAAAGTTCATTATATTTATTTACATATTTTTAGCAAGATATCTTTCATAAACACCTTTTATCCTTAAATGTTCACATATACTGGGAACTTAATAAAAAATATAATGATGAGTTTCACCTTTTTTGGGTCTAAAATTTTAATTGTTGATTTTAAAAATAAATAGATATATCCAAAAAACCATAATTACCACTTTATTTTTACAGAAAATTTATTTTTAAATAAAAATAAATTCAGAAATAATTTAAATCGTCGACAGTAAAATTAATGCACTTTTGAAATGTGACTCAGATATGACTATGTAAGTATTTTGAATAAATTAAAGTAAGAACATTATAAAAAATACATTTCCAAACGTTTGAAATAAATTAGTTAGTGATTTCAACATGTAATAAGATTATAAATAATAAATATTCAGTAAAAATTATAAAAAATAAATATATAAACATATTTACTGAGGATTTGCCAAAAAATGACTTACAATTTATTTTAAATGCACAAGTATATTCCAAATTCAAATAAATGCAAAAGTAATCCAAAACGGTAGTGAAATTACAAGCATCTTTTTAAGACCAAACAAAAAATATGTAATCACTTTTACGATTATAACCATACGAAGTCTTTTGAGGTTAGTGAAGTCTTTTATCTTCTCATGTATTTAATCATAAAATAATTCATAAAGTTCATAAAAATATTTGGATGGAAAATAAATAAAAATCATGTAATTATAAAAAATTATAATGATGTAAATTTAGATTTACTAAAATTAAATTATTTTCAACATAGACGAGTGAATATAGATTGTAAATCACTATTGCCTTTGGATTAGGTTTTAGTAACATATGTTGTAGCATTATTTGTATTATAGAGTTAGATTTTAGAATCTTAAAATCAAAATATTTAAGTTTGACATATATGTGTTTAGTTTTTTTATATATTAATTTTTTTTATAAGTTGATCTTATGTTTAATGAAGTGATTGTTAATATTTAGTTAGTTATTTGACTTTAGGATTTTGAAGACTTCTTGTAAAGTTTTCTAAAATATGATGCATTAGAATATTTTTTGGGAAGTTTTCTCGGATGAATAGTTAATTTATGGTTTAGAAGACTTCTTGGAAAGTATTCTAGTGTGTATTATGTTAGAAGACTTACCAAGTCATCTTCTGAACCAAAAATATTTAATCTAATTGGAATTTTGTCTCTTTATATAAAGAAAAATTACACATTTTCTCACTTTCACTCAAATAGGTGCCAACAAAAATGTAATGTTTCTCACTCTGAACTTCTCCAACCTAATCTTTTTGGACTTGACGACACCAAATTTTATATCAATTCTCATTTGTTTGTCTCATATTTTTCCCACTAATTTATCTTGTTTTTTTTGTTTTATCTCCCACTCCTTTAAAGGTAGATCTATTAATTTTGCATATATATTTTTGTGTATTTTATATGTTAGATTCGAAAAACCTATAATTCAACCTAATGTGATTGTTTTATTTTTTACTAAGCATTAAAAAATTTCGTTTTGAATTTTTTTCTTTGTTTCGAAGCCATTTTAACATTTTTGGATATGTAAGTTTTTCAAATCTGAGGATAATATCGTACTTCGGACTTCATTAGCAGACTTCTCCAAAAGATTTCTTCTAAAGAACTCAGCTATACAAACTGCTAAAATTGGTAAGATTTTATTTTTCAGCAATTATTTTTGTATGCTAAAATTGGTAAGATTTTATTTTTCAGCAATTATTTTTGTATGCTAAATCTAAATAAAGTTATAGTTTCAACTTAATGTATTTTTATCACTTTAGCTTAAAACTGTATTTTCATGGCTTATCTTTCTTTCTAAAAATTAAGATATTCATTTAATTTTTAATATATTCATTTCTTGTGTGTATTAAAACAAAATAAAAAACTAATTTAAAATCATTGTGATTATATATTTTTGTTATTATTAAAACTTTAGTTTCAAATAATATAAATTATATTTTTTTGTATGTTAGATTCTAATAAAAATATATTAAACTTATTGTAATTGATTTCTTCTTATTTAAGTTTAAAATGTTTATTTTTTGAAAATTCTGTCTCACTGAAATCATTTTTAACATTTTTGATATGCAGGTTTTTAGATCTCAAGTCTATATATCAGATTTCTCAGAAGATTTTTTAGCAGACTTCTCAATCAAACTTCTTAGGAGACTTCTCAGCATACTTCAAACGAATCAAGCAAAAAAAAAAAATTTAGTCAAGAAACTTAAATTTCAGTTAATTTGACCATGACTTAAAAGACTTGTAAAGAAGTCTTCCCATTAATTGGAAGATTTCTAGAGAAGTCTACGGCTAATAGACTTCTCTAGAAATATTCTACTTCGCTGTTAAATTTCACTGAACATTTTAGTTCTCTCTCAGGCTTAGGAGACTATTGCTTTCATAGTTTCTATAATATTAAAATTACTATATCCACTTGTCTCCAATCTGTTAAAAAAATCTTTATCTAATGCTTTATTCATTCATTCAAGTTCTTGTAATTATAAAATCTATCTTCATTGTAAATTTATTATTGAGATTATGGTTGTGCAACTTAAATGAGAGGCTTTTAGTAATATAACAGTTGACACAAGTTCAACACAACAATAAGTTCAGAACACAATAATATAAATTCTAAAGTATGACAAACATAATAATAAGTTCATAACACGTTGACAAAAAAAAAAAAGTTCATAACACAATAATATATGTTCTAAATCTTTACAAATATAACAATAAATCCATAACACTAGATATAGATAGGTAGAAGACTTTGGTTATCAGTAGGTTAACTGTGTGGTCATGTCTATGTTATGATCTTCTCGACCACGATCCTTCTTGCTCGTATTTTCAACTACTTAAACATGATTAACTGTTTTTTCTACATTAAAACTGCATATGCTCGTATACTCACATGCTGAAGCATTGCCTTCTCAATTGTGTAGTCCTCAATGCATTTCATCAGCATTAGATAACAAACATTAGTATACGAAGGATATTTAAAGATATTAAAATAACAATATCAGTAAGTAGTACCATAAATAGTGCATCCACTCTTGTATTCACATCTTGTTTCATTGCCTTCTACAAAAATATACGAATGATATATAAAAATGATTGAAAATGATAATATTGGTATATATGAAGTTACGAAATATGAAAATTATAATAATGGTCACAGCAATGTGATCAAGCAATATATTAGACGGTAAGAGTACTGACTTCATGATCTATTTCCTTCTGAGTGGCATGGTATTCAATGTAGTTATAATTTATTTGCATTAAATATCTAAAACATATGGTATATGAACGGATGTGAGTAGTATTGTTAACAAAAATGAGCATAAAAATATACAACGAAACGTTTGAAAATTTTAATTCTGAGTAGTTAAGAAAGGATTTCGATTCATTATAAATATTTAGAAGGTGAAATTTTCATGAGAAGATAAAATTAAAAATATAAAATAATATTAAAATAATTTTAAGTATATTAAAGGAATATTTGTGTGTAGACTTCCCTAATAAATATCATACTTATCTTACAAGGTGAAAATCTTTTTCAAAAAGACTTCCCATGTGTGAATGAGATAATTTTGGTTATTAGAAAATATAGAAATTTCAAACTTACAACATATCAAATATAATAGTATATACAGTATATATGTTAATTTGGTCTTGCAAACTATACCCTAAACCCTAAACTAAACCCTAAATATTTTGCAAACCCAAACCATAAATCATATGCATGTTAAATCAAAATGATATTAGAGGATAACAACATAGCAAGTTTTTAATACGATAACAAAAGGATAGAATATTCCAACAATATAACTTAGATTTATGCAGCAAACTTTACAAAACTATGATTTGAAATTAAAAAACCAATATTAGAGGATTAGAACCTAGCGAGTTTTGATTAGGATAACCAGATTATAGATTAACACAAACAGAGATTAAGAAAGCGGTAATTAAAAACAATTTAGGATAGCTAAACCCACATTAGTTATGTCAGCAAGTTTAGAGTGTCCAATCTTAGGTGTATTGATAAATCACATATGACTCATTATCACACGTAATATTTTCTTAGTCACATTAGTAAGTTAAACAACCAATCAAATTATCACGTCTTCACTTAAGATTAATAGTATGATTGAACCAAATTTGATATAAATAAAATGTAGCCATTAAAAAAAATCATATTCTACCTCAAAACTCAATTTAATCAACTGATTTGCATGCATACTCCTAATATCTTCCTTTTTTAGAAAAAAGAAAGTAATAACTGATTCATAAAAACACTTGTTTTCAATTATAAACACATAAATAGTTTACAAAAGTAAATCCACTTAAGAAAAGGTCTATCATGACAAGTTGACAAGTAATAGGGGTGGAGACGGATATCAAATATCTGGTGTTTTAGAGATATACTTGACTAGATCCATTTTGTTCAAATAATTAATTATTCAATCTGATTCGATCCATATATTCGGTATCTCGATATCTAAATTTTTTTAGATTTTTAACCATATATCCGATTCAATCCGTACACATGAAATTAAAATTATAAAAATCAAAATAATATTAAATAGTAATATTTTATTATAAAATAATAATTATTTAATTTATAATTAATAACTAATATAATAGATTCATTTAAAAATGTTTTACAGATTGCATAAAATATAATATTGTATATATAATTCTTTAAAGATATGTATTGATACGTATATAAAAGATCGGATCATAAATTGCATATTAGTAGTATTTGTGATTTGTTTTGTTTTGTTTTTTGCGGATATTTCATATTAATATTTTTTTGATTTTGTAAAGTCATGGATATCTAGACTTTTAGGTTCGAATCGAAAAGCATAACGACTCGAATAAAAATTTATGGATATTTTGCAGAAGAACAAACATTCTTAAACAATATTACTACTAATCCGACACACCCACGCGTTTACACTCTACTTGGGCAAAGTATTGTACAGTCTTCTATTATTATTTAATGATTATAATTATAACCTTTTTGTCAACTTTTCATACTATTTAAAACTCAAAGATAAGGTAAGAGTACATATTTCTACCCATACACGTGTTACATATACAATAGAAGGACATACACGTGTATGATGATGAAAAGAAATTAACATGTGTTAAGCAAATGACGTGCAGCCTTGGGAATCTTGCTCGTCAGAGATCTCAACCATTCTTGCTGGCGACTTCATCAATTATCGACGACGACGAGCTTCTATCTTCATTTTCTCAACGCTTTATCCCATCCTTAATTTGTACTGTTGAATAAAAGAAAAATTCCATAAAAATACTGTAACTAAATTTCATTGAATTTTTTAATATTTAATTTTTTTTACTTCTCAGTTTAATATTTCAACTAAACTTTGATCCGTACATCTGTGCGGGTTTTTATTTATTTTATAAATATAAACTATGATATTATTGTAAACATTTTAAACATAAAATTTACATTTTAATGTTATATATTGTGTTATTCTATAATCTTATTATTTATATTTTTTATCCGAAATTATTTTATGATAAAATAGTATTTTTTGGTAAATATTTTTTTATATTTTTTCAACCTATTTATTATAATTAAAAATATTAAAATTTATATTGAAATTGATTTGTTATTAATATTTTAAATTAATTATTAAATTCTAGAGTTTTCTAATAGCATATTTGTGAATAACACATGAATTAAAGGTTAATTATATAATTTATATTTTGATATTGACATTTTAGTAATTGTATATTTTTTGAGTCTCAAAAAAGATAATATATAATTTTAGATATGAAAGTTTAACAAATGTTGACAATTTAATTTTTTATAAAAAAATATAAATTTTAACACTAATTTAACAATGAATTATATTTATTTATTTATTTAAATGAAAATATTTATTTAATATATTACTTCTATTTTAATATCAATAAACTATAATTATAAAATTTATAAAACATAGTATATAATTTTATTATTGTTTGTTAAATTTTACTTAAAATTAATTTACAGTAGTATGAATATAATAATTATGAAATTAAATAATGCACTATTTTATAAAAAAAATAAAACATTTTAATTAGATTTTCCTCAACTGGTTTTGTTTGAACTTAAAATAATTAAATATATCATTAAAATTTATTCATTAATATTTTAAAGTAGATATATTTGCTTGTTTAAGATATAATAAAAAATGTCATAATAATAAATCATTGAAATAGTTATACTATAACTTTTGCCTAGTAATTTTTTTTATTTCTCTTTTAATAGAGAAGATAAAATATAATTATAAAATTTATAAAAGATAGCATATAATTGTATTTTTGTTTCTTAAAGTTTACTTAAAATTAATTTACAATAGTATTAATAATACTAATTACGAAATTAAATAATGCACTATTTTATGAAAACATTAAAATATTTTAATTAGATTTTGTTAGATTTTCCTCAACTGATTTTGTTTGAACTAAAAATAATTAAATTTATAATTGAAAATTGATTCACCAAGATTTTAAAAGTATATATATTTTTTTGATTAAAGTAAATAATAAAAAAATATCATAATAATAAATTATTGAAATGGTCCTACTATGACTTTTGCTTAGTAGATTTTTTTGTACTTCTCTTTTAATAGAGAAGATTAATTATTTTACTTATTTTAATATACAAATTTTTAAACTATACCCATTTTACTACCTAAAATTTATTTATTTTAGTTAAAATACTAATAAATTTCAAATAAAACTTCAAAAATCTCTACAATTTACAAAAATATTCACAAAAATTCTAATTTTATTGCTTGTTTGAAAAATTAAAGTAACTAAATTTTGGATAATCTTAAATTTCGTAATAAAATTTTAAATTTTAAAATATTGAATTTAGTTTGTTTTCTGAAATAGAAAATAAATTTATTTTTTTACATTGAAAATTATTTTTTAAAAAAATTAAAAACATTTATGATAATTTATTACCTTCTTTCCTAAAGATTAAAAATAAAATTAGAAAAATTACATATTTTCTCTAAGAGATTGGAATTTTTTTTTGAAACTTAGTAGTGTTTTTAATTAAAATATATAAAGTTGGTATATTAAAATGGGTAAACTTTTAAAAATTGGTATATTAAATTAAGTAAAATAATTAGTTGAGGTATTAAACTGGATAGCGAAAAAATTTAAATACTAAAAAGTTTAATGAAATTTAGTTGGAGTACAGATCCAGGTGATTTGAAATATGTTGTAGAACCATCACCAGATGACATAAAAAAAAGAAGGGATTGATTATAATAATTATCAAGCCGACTTTGTGAGCTTTCTTGCCACATAAATCTAGAAAAAAAACTAAAATTTCATGAACACATTTTTTTGGACAACTTTTTCGTGAACACATAAAATCAACATATTCGTTGATCGTTGGTTATAGCAAGATGTCACGCCCCATCAGGATTGGAACGGAACCGGGCCGAGCCGAGAAGGTCCCGAAAAACTTAGTATTTACTTAAGTATTTAATCTTTGTAAAATATTTAAGTAAGGATAATATAAAATAATGTGGGCTATCTTAAAGGGAAAATTACTTAAGGGGATGGTACTTCACCTTGAAGTTACTTCATTAGAAAGAACTCATCTTAGCCGTTAGATCGGTTTAATCTCCACCGTCCGTTGAGGAGGTGATTTTGTATAAATAGGGGGTGAGATCCTCACTTGTAAAACATCCAGTTCTAAATAAAAAAACACTTCAAAAGCTCTGCATTCTCTCTAAAAACGTCTCACTCTCTCTCTAAATGTTGATCAGTTTGTCCGAAAGGCTGACTTAGCAAACCACAAGGGTGAAAGGTGCTAAAGCCGCAGGTCCTGATTGTTGTGAAGAAATCAGTCCATGACAGTTGGTATCAGAGCCACGTTACGATCCAGACAAGGGGAGACTCTGTCCGTAAGAAATGGCAAAAGGAGGTAAAGAGAAGGAGGTCAGTTCGACATCCAGTGTGGAGGAACGTGGAAGGGAGGCTACGTCCACACGTGCTGGAACCCAACGGAAGAAGAGAGTTTCCCGTGAGGCCTTGGGTGTGGCCGTGGGTGAAATTGGTGAGAAGCTCGAGAGGGTCGAGCATACCGTCACTGACCTGGAGGGTGTGGTGTTCGGAGGCTTGAGGAAGTCAAGCAAAACGCTGCCGACTTAAACTCTCGGTTCATTCGACTCGAGGAGTTGGTGACGGGATCCATTCAGGCTGTGCGTGATGACATCAAGGGGATGAAGGCACACTTTACTGTGATGGAGGAGGACATCACGTTGGTCAAGAGGGCAAGCGTGAATGCTGGAGCGGTTGGAGGAACCAGTGCGGGTCAGGTCGACTTTCAACGACCAAACCGGTTCAACGGTGTGAGGGATGCCAAGGAGGTGGAGAATTTCCTTTGGCAGATGGAATAATACTTCGACAATCTCAACCTGGTGGATGAGAATTCCAAAGTCAAGGCCGCGACGTCTTATCTAGCGGACACGGCCATGCTGTGGTGCTGCTGTGGTGGCAAAGGAAGCACTCGGAGATAGAGCAAGGAACTTGCCGGATCAATACTTGGGAAGATTTCAAGAGGGAGTTGAAACAGCATTTCTATCCCGAGAATGTTCTCTATGAGGCCCGTAAGAAGTTGAGGGAACTTCAACAGCGTGGTTCGATCCGAGACTATGTGAAGGAGTTCACAACGCTCATGCTTCAGATTCCGAGCATGACAGCTGAGGATCTCGTGTTTTACTTCACCGATGGACTGCAATCTTGGGAAAAACAAGAGTTGCAGCGTAGGGGTGTTCAGACCGTCGATGAGGCAATAACGGTGGCCGAGTCTTTGACTGACTTCCGTACCTCGGGTCCGTCCGAGTCCTTCAAGAAGAAGGAGCAGGTCGTGGCCAAAGTTGGGGGAGCAAGACGGGATACAACCCGGCCATCCAACCCGAGGGGCTTTGAGAAGGGTGTTCGGCGGGAGGATTTTGAAGCAAGGAAAAAGTCCTTTGTTCCTAAGCGAGGATGCTTTGTGTGCAAGGGGCCACATGCAACGAAGGATTGCCCGAAGGTGGGGTCTTTGTCCGCAATTATGGAGAATCGGGAGACCGAGACTCCGAAGGAAGGACCAAGTAAGATGAGGTCGTTGCAGCTACTCAACGCCTTAAAGGCTAATCCGGTGGTGAAGCCAACGAGCAAGGGGCTCATGTACGTTGAGGCTTGGATCAACGACAAACCGACCCGAGTAATGGTGGACACGGGAGCCACTCATAACTTCATGGAAATTGATGAGGCCGTGAGACTCGGTGTGAAGTGGTCCAAGAAGGATAGATGGATGAAGACGGTGAACGCTAAGGCTCAACCCATCAACGGGATAGCCCGAAGGGTCGGGATGCGGCTGGGCAGTTGGAGCGGACTGGTGGACTTCTCAGTTATTCCTATGGACGACTTCAAGGTAGTCTTGGGTATGGACTTCATGAGACAAGTATCAGCAATACCCATGCCTGCATTGAGTTGAGTGTGCATAGTCGAGAAAGGATTACCGTGCATGATCCCAGCCTTGGAAGAAAAGACAGATGGTATGCGGCAATTTTCGGCGATGCAAATCACCAAGGGGGTGAAGAAGGGTGAACCCACGTTTTTGGCCATGATGAAGATGCAAGATGAACCTAAGAACGTGGAGTCCATCCCTCAAGTCATTGAGGCCGTCCTTGAATAGAATAAGGACGTGATGCCCGCGAAGTTGCCTGAGGCTTTGCCACCAAGGAGGGCAGTGGACCATCAGATCGAGTTGGAGCCGGGAGCCAAACCACCATCCATGGCGCCTTACAGGATGGCTCCATCCGACCTTGAGGAGTTACGGAAACAACTCGACGAGTTGTTAGGGAAGGGGAAGCTGAGACCGTCCAAGGCACCTTATGGCGCACCGGTTCTGTTCCAGAAGAAGCACGATGGGTTGTTGAGAATGTGTGTGGGCTACCGGGCCCTTAATAAGGTGACAATCAAAAACCGTTATGAATTGGATCTCTTCGATAGACTTTGTGGGGCGAAGGTCTATACAAATATGGACTTACAGAAGGGATATTATCAAGTCTGGATAGCAGAAGGAGACGAATCAAAGACAACATGCATAACGCAGTATGGGTCGTTCGAGTGGTTGGTGATGCCATTCGGTCTTACGAACGCCCCAGCCACGCCCCATCAGGATTAGAACGGAACCGGGCCGAGACGAGAAGGTCCCGGGAAACTTAGTATTTACTTAAGTGTTTAAGCTTTGTAAAATATCTAAGTAAAGATAATGTAAAATAATGTGGGCTATCTTAAGGGAGAAGTTACTTAAGGGGAGGGTACTTCACCTTGAAGTTACTTCATTAGAGGGAACTCATATTAGCCGTTAGATCGGTTTAATCTCCACCGTCCGTTGAGGATGTGATTTTGTATTAATAGGGGGTGAGATCCTCACTTGTAAAGCATCTAGTTCTAAATAAGAAAAAAACTTCAAAAGCTTTGCCTTCTCTCTAAAAACGTCCCACTCTCTCTCTAAGTGCTGATTAGTTTATCCGAAAGGCTGACTTAGCAAACCACAAGGGTGAACGGTGCTAAGGCCGCACGTCATGATTGCTGTGAAGAAATCAGTCCGTGACAAAAAACCCTAAAAAACTAGGTCTTGATTTTTGTAGACTTTAAAACAGATTTGTTTTAGTTTATCAGCCTAAAATCAAAAAACTAATTTTTCAGAGTACGAGGTTTTGAAATCAAACCATGTAATTTAATTATAATCATATATATATATATATATATATATATATATATAATATGAGAGTTTCCTTTTCTAAAGCTGTCCACCTCATCATGCGTAGGTCCTACATGATTAAGCAAATAAGTTGATTCTTCTAAGCGTTCAAAACCAAATTACTAGGTGATCAATTTTATAATAATAATAGTGGTTTATCCGCACTTTCTTTGCTTTGATTATTGGTTATTGGTTTATGCTATTATTGTGTTCTTTGCCATAACAATGTGAGAGATGAGCTACATTATTTTTTGAGCCGTGGTTTTCGGTTATGGTTGTTGTTTGATGTGGCAATGGGCGTGATACGTGGGGTCGTATATACTTCTTAGTATAACTTAGGAATTGAGTTGTAATGTGGTGAATTGAAGCTTTGATCTTTGCAGAGGTTTATATTCAGAGAAATAAATGGAACCATCATTGTCTTTTAGTCTTTAACTCATGTGCATGACCTCCTTCGCAGAAGATTGCATATTCCATTCAATCAATTCAATCTCAGTCACAAACCCAATTGGTATGAGAACATCAAATCTTTGGAAACAAAAGTCATGAGAAAGATCTAAAATTTTAAGCATGTTAAAACTTTTAAGCAAAAATATTGAAACTAAAAACTTAACCGCTAAAGGACATTAATCAGTTGGGTTCATTAAAAAGAAAAGTAGTATTTCATTATTGAACTCAAACTCTTAAATTTAGATAGATAATGAGCCTACAAACTTTCTTTCTAGGGCTTAAAGATTGGAATCCGTAAGTATGATGGGGCTTCTTAAACGTTGGAGCTTTCTTGGAATCAGAGCTTACGAATGTAGCAGTCTTAGGAGGTTGTGGTGATGGGGCAACCGGACTTTCTGCAATTACATGATTATCATTAGCTCATGTGTTGTTCCTTAGGACACTCTTGGTCAGCACATGAGTTGGCTTCAGAGTTGGACTGACAGCACCATGCATATTGTCATGTGGGTAGTCATCACCTCTCAGTCAGTTCCAATTCATGGGAATTAATGTTAGGCATATTTTGGACATAGAAATCTTTAATTCACATAGAATAAAATATACTCCAAAAATTTAGGAACATATGGACGCTGGTTACGGGATATTGTGCAGGAGAAATTGAATTTAGAGAACTTAAGTTGGAAGGTAAGTCTGCACTTCCAGTAAGAGAGCTTCATTCGTGTTCTGTGGAACTGAAAATGACAAAAGCTAACATAAGAACATTTAGAGTGCTTAAACTAAGAAGGATATTAGGCACATCTAGACAATACCATGAGTTTTGTAACCTCTGCGATGGGAACATTGGTCAACTTCGTTATTTCACTGTCAAAAGCAACGAAGACGGCTGATTACCCCAAGATGCTGTGAAAGATATTTTCATGGAGTTCATGGAAAATATTTTGATTGAGCCTGTTGAAAACTAATGCAAAGTTGAGACAAATAGCTTTAAGATGACACCTTTTGTGCACATTCTTCGGTCGTTATTATCTCAGAAGAGAAGCCAACAATTTCTGCTGTTTTTTTGTGAAAAATAAATAAATAATCAGCATAGCATTAGTTAATGTAACATATCTCAAAAAAATATGTTGGAGTCTACCCTAACTCTTGCTTGGTTAAAGAATTAATTTAAAGTGAACATAAATATACTCCATGTTTAAAATTAATAGTCGTTTTGCTTTTCTATTTTCTTAAAGTGTTCTTTTATATTTTAATGTATATGCTTGTCAAATTTTAAAATTGAAAATTTATTTAATAATAATGTAATTCAAATAAAATTAATTATTAGTTAGGAACGAAACATCTGATAGTTTTCTTAATATATTTAGAAAAACCTTAAATGCCACAAAATGAAAGGGAAAAATATTCTTTTTATTTAACGAATTTTAAATTTTCATTACTCTAATTTTTTTGTTCACCATAATATATTAATCTAGGTCCAAGGAAAAATACAACTTAAAAATACTATATTGTTATAAACGAGATGATTGTGGATGCAATAACCAATAAATTGGGCCTGACATAATTCGACCAAGGATTGGGCCAGACCGACCCGAAAGGAATCTCACTCGGCCTAAAAGGAATATACCATCGATGGATGGATAAGGACCAAAACTTTTCTTTTCTCTTGTGGTTTATCTTTCCATTTATCTCTTTGTAAAGCACATCCCACATCGACTAAAGATGTGGGAATGTCGGCCAAGACTTATGTATATATATGTGGCCTTATGTACAAACAATTATTGAATAACATAGACAAGTTCCCCCAACACTTTTACAACATATATATAAATATATATATATATATATATATATATATATATATATATATATATATATATATATATATATATATATATATATATATATATATATATATATATATATATATATATATATATATATTTCCACAAATGTTAAATATTTTGTTTTAAATTTTTTACATCAAATCAAATGATGTTTTCGTCATTTACTATTTGTGTGTTTGTAAACTATTTTACCTTTTGTTGAACTTATAACAAAACACTCAAACTAAAGCAACATAAGTAGATATTCTCTACTCTTTTCCATTGGTTCATGCAACTTTTTTCTTTTCTTTTTCTCTTTCTCCTTGTATGTGTTTTTCAGGAACATTGCCCCAACGTCTAATCCTTTTTTTGCTCTCCTACATTTACTTCGTTCATTTAAGCATTCTCGTTTTTCAAATATCCATTGATTCTTGACTAACACTCTTTCTGCAACAAAGGAAAGAATCCAATAAAGTTTTTTATGGCAAAAAAGTAGACACTGTCAAGGATCAATATATCTGTCAACAAAACTAAGAAACATTTAAGTTTGTCTGGTAATCAAAATAACCGTAGAGCGACAATATATTGGGATTCCAAAGATTAGACTGAGTATTTACGTCTCTTCTGATCTGCCGTTCAATCTGAGATTGGAGCTGGGTCTAGGCAAGAACCTTTATGGCTACAATGTAATTCTTGTCTTTCATATTTGGCGTATATGTGTGAGAATTTGATGGGAAAAAAAAGGTGGAGATCAAAACAAATGTTAACTTTGTTTTCTTAGGATACGAACAACAGACTAGCCACCTTTCCCTTCTCAGATTTCATCTCTCTTTGCAGCTGCAGAAACATGTGAAGCTTCAGCATGATCAAAAGTAAATTTATCCATACAAAGATTAAGGTTTTTACATGCAAAATAAGGTTAACCTTTGGATAAGACAAAATTGAAATGGAAGGAAGATGGAAGAAGTGAAGACCAGTGATAAGAGTAGGTCATCCTGGAAAGCTTTAGTCCTTTTGAATTTGATGTTTTTTTAACGCAACTTTCTCATCTTTTAATTTTCCAAAGACATACAAAATATATGGAATAAATGAAGGATATATTTTACTATAGTGGATCCAAAGCGTTTGTCATGTATAGATAATTTAAAAGGTGTATGTTTTTATTTTATTTTAAAGTGGGAACACTTACCTAATCAAACGCAGGAGGGTATATGTAATTTCTAAATTTTGGCGATTTCCCTATCAAGATCACCAGTAGATGTCAAATTCAGTTAACAAAACATAATTCTAAAGCAGCAAAGAACACAACATTTCTGCTAGACCAGTAACGAATCCAATAATGCCTTGAATCCAATAAAAGATAAAAACCGTTCAAAAGCCTATATGAATGGAATAACCAAGAACAATAAGACTAACCCATAACAGAGGCGGGATAAACAGGTGAATGATTCAAAAATAGATACTTGCTCATTGAGAGTGCAAAAGAGACGTTGTGAAGAGCTTGATTGGTAGCAGAGTATAGATTTAACGGTTTTGGATACATACACCATTTTCATCGATATCTTTACCCATCAACTGCTCTATCCGACTTCACTAAATCACATGTCTGTGAGGTTCTGCATCTGTTCCAAATAAGAGCCAACTAAGTCAAGTGTCGTGTCCCATCTTGATGACTAAAAACATAGAATTTTCTGTAATAACTCACTCGAACACAACCTGAGCAGTTAAGTTTGGGACGAGAGAACAATCATGTCAAACTCCCTGAGGTGCCACTTCTATCTCCATACTGAAACATGTAAGCGCAAAGGTTGTTCTGAACATAAAAGCCTGAATCAAGGACTGAACACCCCAACTGCATCGTTGGTCAGAACATGAGATTGGCGTTCCAGTCACTGAGTTCCCAGGATCAAAGTAATTCAACTGAATCTGCAAAAATACCACCATAGGAATCTCAATATCAGAGAATTCAAAAGTATAACTAAGATCAAACTAAAAAAAAAAAAGACATGAGAAGCTGTACTTGGAGTCCACTGGTTTGAGGACAGCCATTGCAAGAAGCACAACTAACCCACAAAACATCACTTCCTTTGTCAATCTGTACATAAATGTCTCTTGGAGGAGATCCCAATCGCAGCTTCGTGTAGTATAATCTGTTTTAAAAAGAACAAAACCAAAGAAATAAATTTTTGATAGAGACAATGAATTGAGATTAACTCAGATATTGTATCAAACTACTTGTAAGCATCAAAGAAAAGAATATTACCCAACAACTAAAGGGTCAAAAGATCCGATCCGTCGAGACTCTGTAACAATCTGCCGTGTCTTTCTCTGTCACGCTCCTTGAGTTTGGCTGATTTCTATCTCGTGATTCGCTGGAATCGCTCGTTCTAGTTTCATGGCAGACAGAAAATCGTAGGACAGAACCATCACCGGTAATAAAAACCAGAATAGCCGCTGAAAACAGAAGAGCCGCAATAGCTTCCCACGAGTTGGGTTCTGATTTGAAGTGTTAACAAGATCTCTATATCTCGTCAGGAATCAAATTAAAAAGATCATTTATTTTTTCCTCCTCATGGGAGCTCGAGTTTGTAAACTATTACGGATCGTCGTCAGTATCTAATTAAAGTGAAAGCAGACATTTTGCAGATTTGTTTTGTACTGTCGTCGCTTCAGTTCTTCTTTTGGGAGAGAGAGACGCTTTTGGCAGAAGCTTTTGTCGGACCTACTAAATTAGAACTGGGCCATTGCCGACGCTTTGGTTTGTACATGCATAAAAAGAAACGGTGGCACAGCAGGAGAAGAGACGAAGGTCGCAGAGAGCTGAATCTTGTTCTCTCTTCATCATCGGGCATTATAAACACAGTTCCACGAGTAACAGAGAAGATCGTGGTGGAGAATTAAAGACCATAGAGTTGGGCCAGTTAAATGTAAAGTCATCATTGGTGTGGGTTACACATTCTTGGCTGAACGAAGGAGAAGTTGAGAGGACTTGTTCATCATTGCTGCAAAATATCAAAATCTCATACCTCAATTAGGTTTTGACTTTTAGACTTTAGATAACTTTGTTATTGGGCCAACATTGCGAAATTAATAACAAAATCCGTATTACGCACAAAAACTAAAGTATGAATTCATTTAGTAACGCCACTCCTCCTATTTTACCCATGCTGCTTTGATGATGTGGAAGACTGCGGAGGAAGAGAAGTTTTCTTTATTTTATAGATAGATAGATAAGAGTGATTATGATAAATATTGTTTTTATGCTTTATGAATCAATTTAAGTGGACCAAGAAGCCTAAAATAAAAAATCCTCATGTAAGGTGGTGTACTAGATTAAGGTAAGTGAGATACCATTTTCGAACATCTTCTCCATTTAACTTTGCACTTCCCCTGTCACTCGACCTCCCACTCTTACTGACCCTCCGATGAAGGGATGTTACACTGACCCACTTGCATTGAGTGTGCCACTGTTATTACACTCTTAAACTCATCTCTATTCCTTGATAACAAAACCTGAGGCGTCTGGTAATCGAAAAACACCGGATCCATATAAATATGTGAGAGTTGAGACTAATCCACCATCTCCCGAATGCCTTAATAAGTTTCTCTACCGCCAAAACCTAAATCAAGTCTTCGAGAATGTGTGCCTCCGCTGCTATAGCCTTTTACGATCTCTGCGTTGGTGATTGTTATCCGGCTACTCCGTTTCCGGGATTCAGGAAACAAATACAGTGACCAAAACCAAACGTGAATACGTTCAACCTAGTTTCGGCCTTGGACAAACAACTCAATAAAGATTCCTTCCTTTATTAATGTTTAGAAAACTCTCTAAAAAACTAAACAAAATTTATTGTTCTTTTTATTCTTTCTTATGATTTCTCTTATGATTCATCACAAGTCGATGACCATATATATAGGAGCTAGATTTCCTTTTCTATCCTATTACACATTGTATTAGGTATTTCCTTTTCCTAATATTAATAGCTTGATTTATCCTAATTCCTTTAAGGATAACTTCCTTTTTCTATTTGACTTCCTTTTTAGTAATGTTGAAGCTTATCTCCAATATTATCTCTCTTAAGCTTCCAGCTTTCTTTGCTGAGGTCTTGAACTCAAAATAAATCCCTCAGTTCCTTGAATTTGATCTTCGCTAACGCCTTGGTCAAGATGTCAGCTCGTTGCTCAGTTCCTGGTAGATGTTCAACGTTGATTTGCTCCCTTTCAACACAAATGATATCGTTTGTGAATGTGTTTGCTACGACGATGAAACACTGGGTTCTTGGTTAGTTCTATGGCAGACTTGTTGTCAACTCGGATCAGCGTCTTCTCGTTCTTCCTTCCTGTAATCTCACTCATCAACTCTTGAAGCCAAATTTCTTGTTTGGCAGCTTCCGTTGCAGCCATAAACTCGGTTTCACAGGATGACAATGCCACCGTTTCTTGTTTCTGAGAACACCATGTGATTGGAGTTTCTCCAAAACAAAAAAAGATATCCAGTAGTGCTCTTTCCGTCATCTGGATCAGTGTTGTGGCTGCTGTCATTGTATCCAACAAGCCTTTGCGATTCTCCATGTTTAAATACCAAGACATAACCAAGTGTACCTCGCAAATATCTTAGCACTTGCTTCAATGCATTGTCGTGTGACTCCCGTGGTGAATGCATGTACCTGCTAAGAATACCAACTGAGAAGAATAAATTCGGTCTCGTGTGCAAGAGGTATCTAAGGCATCCAATCCTTCGCCTATAGACAGTTGCATCAATCTTTGGTTCTTCAAGTGCTTTAGACAGCTTTAAACCAAAATCCATTGGTATTAAAGATGGGTTACAAATATCCATTACAGCTTCCTTTAAGATTCGTTGTGCATACGCCTCTTTTTTAATCTCGATTCCTTTTGAACTTTGCTTCACTTCAATTCCAAGGTAGTACGTGAGTTTTCCAAGATCAGACATCTCGAAATTTTGTGACATTGAGGCCTTGAACTCCATGACTGTCTTCAAAGAGTTTCCGGTCACAAAGAGATCGTCGACATATATTGCAAGTATTAGAACAATGTTTCCTTCTTCCTTACGGTAGAATGAGCTCTCCTTAGAACACTTAACAAAGCTCAATCTCTTTAAAACCTGATCAAGTTTAGTGTTTCAGGCTCGTGGAGCTTGTCTCAAACCGTACAAAGCCTTTCGAAATTTGAAAATCTTATGCTCTTCTCCCTTCTTTTCAAATCTTTCGGGCTGTGATACATAGACATTTTCAGTTAATTATCCGTGTAAGAATTCTGTTTTGATTTCCAGGTGATGGATCTCCCATCCACTTACATCAGCTAACCCAATAGCAATCTTATAGTCTCTATTCGAGCTACCGCTGCAAAGACTTCATCAAAATATATTCCATGTTCTTGCACGTATCCCTTCGCAACAAATCTTGATTTGAACTTGTTGATAGTTCCATCTGCATTCCTTTTGATCTTGAAAACCCACTTGAGTCCTATCACTTTGACTCCAGGCGGTTTCTCTACTAACACCCACATCTCATTCTTATCAATAGAATCGATCTCGTCTGTGCAAGCTTTTCTCCATTGAACAAGTTTGCTGGCTTCTTGAAAGTTGATTGGTTCGTCATTGAGTGCAAGAAGTAGAAACTCACACTATATGTCGGCCAATAATAAATATTTTCAAGATAGCTAGGACGATTTGATTGACGTGTTGAGCGTCTTGGTTGTTGTGGTTCGGCTTGTTCATCGTCAGGATTAACTTGGACAGGTTCCAGTAGATGTGCTTCAATCTCTTCAGCATCTATCTCTTCATGTTGAGTTCCAACCACAAATGAACCATTTCTGTCGTCCATTGTAGCACCCCATGACATCCGTTACATACCAGGTTCACTCTGTACTTCCTTGTCATCTCCCTTCCAATTCCAACATTCCTTTTCGCTAAAGATCACATCTCGAGTTACAATTATTCTTCTGGAGCTCGGAATGTAGAGTCGATAAGCTTTGGATCCAGTTTCAATGCCAAGATGAACCAATGCTTGCAATCTATCATCGACTTTCTTGAGTTGTCCAGAATCGATCTTTGCATGTGCAAGACATCCGAACACTCGAACATGTGCTATGCTTGGTTTCCTTCCTCTCAAGCATTCATATGGTGTCTGATTCTTCAAATCTATTGTGGGAAATCGATTAATCAGATATGTGGCATGACGAACTGTTTCTCCCCATAAGTAATTTGGAACACTCATAGCCTTTAGAATGCTCATTGTCATCTCCATGAGTGTACAATTTCTCCTTTCGACCACTCCATTTTGTTGTGGGGTATATGGAGCTGTTAGATGGCGTCTAATCCCACTGTTGTTGCAAAACTCTTGAAACTCTATTGATGTAAACTCACCACCTCTATCTGTACGTAGTGTGATGATATATTTGTTGACTTCCTTCTCAACAAGTTTTTTGAATTCCTTGAACTTTTCAAACGCATCTCCCTTCTCCTTCATTAAGATCGACCACATATATCTTGTGCAATCGTCAATTATCACAAAGATATACCTATTGTGTGCTGGTGTAGCTGGTGAGATAGGACCACACAAATCTGCGTGTAGTAGTTCCAATGCTTGCGATGATGTATACGCAGTAACCTTTGGAAAATCTTGTCGATCTTGCTTTTCAACCAATCAAGAGTCGCAGATTTGTTTCTCTTCTTGAATCTTCGGCAACCCGTGCACCATCTCTTGTGTTGCCATGGACTTTATAGTTTTGAAACTAATGTGTCCAAGTCTAGCATGCCATCTCCATTTTTCTTCTTCCATTCTTGTGTGCAAACAAGTCGGTCTATCAAATTCAAGTCTGAGTTTGTAAAGTCGGTTAGGCGACCTCATCACTTTCACCGGCAATCTTCCGTTTGGGTCCTTTAGTGTTAGGTAATTATCCTTCATCATAACATCACACCCTTGTTCAGTGGCTTGTCCTAGGCTTAATATGTTGCTTCTGAACTCTGGAATGTAGTATATGTCGGTCAAGAGTTTGTGTTCTCATGTTTTTGCTTCAAATTGTATCGACCCCTTGCCATTGATGTCGACACAAGATCCATCTCCAAACTTAAATTTTTCTTTAATGTTTTCATTAAGCTCCGAAAAGTATGATCTCTCTCCCGTCATATGGTTGCTAGCTCCATTGTCTAAGTACCCAATTCCATGCTTGCTTTGTTCTAGTGTCTTAGGTATGACCTTCTCCTCATTGAGAAACACGATCTCATGCATATATAAGGCTACATCAGCTTCCTCTGTTTCGTCTTTGTTAAGCTCTTGGTCATGTCTCTTCTCTGGACACACTGAAGCAAAGTGACCCGGTTTATCACACTTGAAACATACAATCTGAGACATGTCATTCTTCTCCTTGTATTTTTTTGTGAGTTAAACTGGCCACGTTCTCTGCCTCTTCCTCTGCTTCCTCTTCCACGACTCTATCCTCTACCTCTTCCTCTTGAGTTGTATGATTTATTGGAGCTCGTGTATAGAAGGTTTCCTTGTGGCTCATGCGTATCTTCTTCTTGAATCCGTTCTTCAGATGCTTTAAGTCTCCCAACAATATCTTCGCAACTAGTTTTATTCAGATCGAGAACTTTTTCAAGTGAGGCTATGATCTGAATATACTTACTTCGCAGTAAGATGTTTAAGAACTTCTTTACTAGCTTAGGTTCTTCCAAAGATTGACCTAAAGCTGCGGATTTCGAGGCCAATTCTGATATCTTGCTAGAGAAGACATCGATCGAATCTGAATCTTTCATCCTTAGGCGTTCAAATTCGTTCATCAAGGTTTGAAGTCGAGCTTTCTTCACACGTTCAGCACCAAGATTTCTTGATTTAACGGCTTCTCATATCTCTTTTGGGGAGTCTTGTTCACCAACCTACAAGATTAGGTTTTCTGGAATTGATTGGAACAACATAGCAGTAGCGATATCATTCTTCTCTTCATCGTTTGTCCCTGGTTCAATTGATTCCCAAACCTTATGTACTCGCAGTAACACCTTCATTCTCATAGAGCAGACCGTGTTAGTTTGTTGAAGATAGCATCGGGCGACCACCGTGGAAGGCACGACTTATCTTGTCTTCGATGTCGGCTTCGTATCACTCATATCTTCGGTGAATCGAATTCTTCAAACAAAACCTTGAGCTCTGATACCAAATAAAGTGACAAAAAAAAACATGAATACGTTCAACCTAGTTTCGGCCTTAGACAAACAGCTCAATAAAGATTCCTTCATTTAGTAATGTTTAGAAAACTCTCTCAAAAACTAAACAAAAGCTATTGTTCTTCTTATTCTTTCTTATGATTTCTCTTATGATTCATCACAAGTCGATGACCATATATATAGGAGCTAGATTTCCTTTTCTATTCTATTACACATTGTATTAGGTATTTCATTTTCCTAATATTAATAGTTTGAGTTATCCTAATTCCTTTAAGGATAACTTTCTTTTCTATTTGACTTCCTTTTTAGTAATGTTGAAACTTATCTCAAGGACAAAGATTGGGAGTTCATGGATATAAGTATAACCCTCCTACTACTAGATGAAAAGGTGAGAACATGATCACCCTAACATAGTTCCTTTTTCAGTTTAGCTGTACATGTTTCAGCTTTTTCCCTAACCCTCAGAGTTGTTATTAAACTTTTCATGTATGGAACTTAGTTACAATTTGTGTTTTGCTTTAAACTAATACGAAACTGTGTTTCTCGCTACAATAAACCAAACACACCGAATCAGAATTTATGTATATTGTAGCTTTAAATACGAAAACATTTCTTCGGCCAACGGTAAAATCAAGCAAAATAATTTTTAACTAGGATTCTATTAGGCAACTCATATTTCTTTCCGTTTGTCTACGTTAAATAACTTCATGCTTTCAGTTATTTAGTACGAAGACTCGAACCTGTTGGCAACAACAAAACAAGTGATGTTTCTTCTTTTGGGTTTAAGAGTGTTAATTAGCCACACATGTTATTTGGATTTGTGTTAGCTTTTTAGCTTCGACTAGAAACATATGTAAAAGCAAACATGCCACTGCTCTGTGTGAGAATGATGTTAACTTCTGAATTAGTTTATCAACGAGAGTAATCCTGATTAGGGCCAACTTTAGATCAAACATTTGCTCCACATGGCTGATATGCGACCTTAATTTTTTTTAATGTATTTGAAGTTAATGCCCTTCCACCATTCAGTTAAGGTGTCTCATATCTGTTTCATTTTTCAGTTGAATCTTATAACGGATATAGAATATATCAATGCCAGCATTTCGTTAGGTTATGAGATATATCGGCTATGTTTAGGTGGTTTTGGGAATATGATTCCGGCTATCTATTTAGGGATACTATTAATCTTGTGGATGTTCAATCATCACAGTTAGTCCCTCCCACTATGGGAAAGACCTTTTTACTAGCGTTCATATAACTAATATCTGAAATGCCACAACACAGTTTAAGAACAACACTACTGACAGTGTTTTATCCATCTTGGGCAACAACTAAATAGTAAATACAAAACTCTGTGCTTGAGCGGGTCTCCATCCCTAGTTTATAGAGTAGACCTCTCTTAAGGGACTTGATTAATGGTTTTAATATGTAGATCATCTTTGGTTTTGCCGTTTCACGTCGCCGTTCCCTATCTATCCCCGTATCTGTCTCAGTGCAACATAGTCCATAAGTTCTCCAGATGGGTTTTAAATTCATATTTAGGGTATTAGTCTGTAGCTTAAATTCTTTGATTCTCTGTGATTACTTTTTGAATGAATACAAGGTCATGAGTCCACAAATCCGTAAATTCTAGTCCAATCATGTAATTTAATCTAAACTATTAAAAGTGAAGTACAAATTTGAAATACCCCTTAGTTTTCCTCAATAATTACAATAGATTGCCATTGATATTATCCTTGCATCCAAACATCTAAACATTGATTATTAACAAGAGAAAAATAAATCTAGGCAAAGCCCATTAACAACATTTTTTATGAAATCATTTTTCATTGAAATTAGAGATTTCATAAAAAATGTATATGTGTTTATACATATATATAGAATTAAATTAATTTTATTTTTATTCATATTCATATAAGCTAACCAACTATATTTGAACTATAAAAAAGTTAATAATGTCAATAATTTTTTATATAATCTGAACTTATTCATTTACAATAACAAAATCATGTAACTTTCCATAACAATTTAGTAACTAAAATACATACTATTATTTATTATAAATGGTTATATATATAAACAAATACAATGTATTATTCATTTGTACGTTATATATCTAATAAGAATAATTTATGTAATTTATAAATTTAAAATTTTTAATCACTGTATAATACATATACACAGTTATGTCTAGGACGTATCGATTTTCTGAGGTATTTTAGGATATACGGATTCGGATATGCATTCGTCAGATTCGTAAAATTGTTGTCTAGATCTGGATATTCAGAGTTTGGATATTCGGACTAAAATCCGAATACACGCGGATATCTGGACCTGTTTTTTAATTAAAAACTAAATATTACCCATATTTTAGTTTATTTAAAATTATTATTTTAAAAAACTTTAAAAGCATTCAAATTTAAAATTAAAATTTTAGTTATTTTATATAAAAGTATATATAATATACATAAATAACTATAATTCAATTTTAAATATTTAATATTCAGATCTGGATATTCAGACCTAAATTTTACTATCCGAATTCGTATTTGGATTAGTCAAATTCGTACTTGGATCAGTCGAATCCGTAAAATCACTATCAGGATCCCCGAATATCCGTTTTCTGAAGCGGATGGGATCATAGATCGAATAACGAATATCGAATATTAAGTTTCATTCATATGCACAGTTATATCAAACAAATTGCTTAAAATATTTGAACTTATTCATAAAAATAACATCCGCGCGGGCGCGCGGGTCAAAGGCTAGTATTCTCTTAAAGAGTAAATCCTTTTCAACGGGAATTGTTTTGATTTGTGCGTGTAAATTTATAGGACGCAGACAGAAATTTTAATGTGTTTCCGGAATCCATTTCCTCGGCTATATCCAGATGGAAATTTTCAAATAGCATGTGATAGATTCTTTGAAGATTATTAGGATAAGTCATATATATATATATATATATCTTGATAATGATGTAATTAGTCCTAGTTCTTATCAATTTAGGACGATCTCTTTGTTTAAATAGGGAACTATTGCTATTGAAATAGCAGCAAAACCTTTACTCACGAAAAACATTGGATCTGGTCGAGATACAAGAGTTTGGAATGAACCTTGGATCTAAGATTCTGCTGCTCGACCCGCCGTCCACATTGTTTATAGACTGTCTCAACTCCTTGTTCATTCATTTAAAAAGAATGACACCAAGGAGTGGAACCTCAATCTTTTACAAGAATATTTTCACCCTGAAGATATATCCTTAATATTGGGATTGAAACCCTCTTGCTCGCTAGCTGTGGACAGATAGGTTTGGAATTACACAATATATTCAGTCAAAACTGGACATGACCTCCTTAGATCGACCCATGTACAACTCACCCAAGATCGTGTTCTAGAACCAAGAATCAGAGGCCTACAGATCCATCTGTGGAAGATAAAAGCTTCGAGCAAGATGAAAACATTTTATGTCGCAGACCCTCTCTGGATGTGTGGTGACGGTAGAGAGGCTCACCTACATAAACGTGGGTGCCGATATGAGTTTTCCTAGATGTGGTGATCCAGTGAAGTTGATTAACCATCTCCTTTTTTAATGTCCCCCCCCCCCCCAAGCCCTATAGGTTTGGGATCTATCGGACTATATGTCCCTTCCAGGTTACTTCCTGAGTATTTCTATATACCAAAACATGAATTTTCTATTTTGGAAGAAAAAAGAGGTGGCTCCACTGGAGTAGTCACAATTAGACACCTTCCCATGGATCTGTTGGTACATCTGGAAGGCGAGGAATGACAAACTCTTCAATGGGAAAGTCATCTCTCCGATGGACACTCTCCAACTAGCTTTCCTTGAGGCATAAAGTTGGAGAAAGGCTAATCAAAAAGACGAGGAAAGTGAAGAGGATCATGACGACCCTCATATTTCAGTTGCTGAGACAATACCCCCTTGCCTCGAAACATAACATGCCAAACAGATGCTTCATTGGTCAGTAATGACAATGCAAGTGGTCTAGGGTGGAGTCTTAAGGATAACATGGATATTAAATCTTTCAGATTATGTGTGTGAAATAGAAGTCTCGCAGCCCTTCACGCTGATATGGAAGTATTACTTTGGGAGGCCTCATGTATGAGAGACATGAGGATACCCTCGATCCACTTCGAGATGGATTCTCAAACTTGGTGGATATGACTATGAACCCAATAGACTGGCCAACTTTTTCTTCATAGATGGATACTTTTCTAAGTCAACCGGATATTTTTGAGAGCGCAAATCTGTTTCATATTCCCGGATCGAAAAATGGTCGAGCGGATCAACTAGCGAAGGAGGCTAGAAACAAAGGTTTTATTTTCTCTCATATAGACCAGGCACGGTAAGATAGAAGTGCTCTACGGAGGAACAACTTATTTGACCAACACTTGGTCTAAGGAAATGGATAGCCGATATCATGTGTATTTAGCTCGATTTAAACTCTCATTTCTTATACATCTTGATCATTTAGGTTAGCATTTAGGCATTCTTAGGTTCCATTTGCATGGATAAGTCCTTATCAAGTGTTGGAGTATCCTTTGGAGGCTTTAGAGGTGTTTGGGGGCCATTCAGACTCCAAAAAAGAAGTGAAAATGATCTTTAGACGTGTAAGGAGAGCGTAACGGGTGGCTGGAGCGGGGTAAAGCATCCTCTCTAAACGAAAAATGTGGAGCGAGCATTGACAGCGACCCACGACATTCACTCGGCGTTTGAGCAATTGGAGCGATCCCTTGGCGCGACTCGATGGAGCGGGGGAGAGTACCCGCGGGGCCTTGGAGAGATCTCTTGGAGCAGCCGCTCGGCAATCTGAATGATGAATCAAGATTTTGGAGCGACCATATGGAGCGGGGGAAGTATACCGCGGTTCACCACAGCGGCCAACTGGAACGGGTTAGAACACCTGCTCGCGAGCACAATAATTCAAGCCACCCGAAGCGACCTGATGGAGCGAGGAGAAGCACCCGCGGCATCTCGGAGCGGCCAATCATTGAAGCCTCGTTTACCCGCAGAGTGTTTTGCATTTGGGTGAATTTCATGTTTTGTTGGGCACTTTTAGGTTTGTTAATTGGGCCTGCTAAGTTGAGGGAAGTGATATAAATACTCTAAAAGACCTAATCTCCAGGGAATCTGATTTTTTGTCAAAAAACAAATACTCTCTTGGCGAAAGATTCAACTTTGTTCTTCATTTTGATCTATTTTGTGTGCACTGATTGATATTCCTAATCAGTAAGTATGATAAACTTTGAATCATCCATGATTTTGAAGTTCATCATGTATGTTAGTGAGTAGTTACTTTTAGGATTCATGGGTTAGGGTAGGGTGGTTAGGTGATGATTTAGGATGTTTAGTGTTAGACCATTCATGTTCTAGGCATATCTCTTGTTTTAATGATATATTAAACTTGATCACTTTGATCTAGATGCTTGGACATTTCACGCTCGAAATGTGTTGATGAAATGTCGGAATCAAAGTGATATTGCTCCTTGCTTGCTTAACCAATGACAACTGATGTTAGGGAAGCTTAGAAAGTTAATAGACTTGTACTTAATGATTGCTTGATTAACTGAACCAAAGACATTGGATGTTTAGTGATTGATAGCGAATGAACTTCTATCTTGACAAAAAATTAGTTTAATTGTTGTGTCTAAACTTCTAGAACTTGACTACTTGATTGTGATAATATCTTAGATCGGATCCTAGTCGCCCAAAATCAATACCCTTACCCATGGGTTCCCTTGTCTAATTTGATTTAAACCTTAAGTCGTTGCCCTTGCTTACTTTTGTTACCTTCATTCACTCATCAAAAATTGATTGCACTTAGATTAAGTTATACTTGTATTCTCATTGAATCATGCTCACTTAGAATTGGATTGACACTCATTTATACTACTTTGATTAGGATAGAATAAAATCATTTATCAATGTCTGGAGGGACTGGAACATGCGGATCTTCAGTTGGAGATGGATCTGGATATCGTTGATTCGAGGGTCGTAGAGGTGAGTCTCAACGCGGGGGCTTCCAGACCCAAGAGGAAGAGTAAGAAGAAGTCAAGTGACGGTCTTTCCGTTGCAACAGATCAAGTGGGCGTGCCTGAGACTATCGAAGAGACGCAGAAGGATGAGCGTCCAACGAGAAGAAGAAGTAGAAGTCGGCCGAGAAGAGTCTAGAATCCGGTGAGGAAGTGACAATCCATGAAGTTTTTGTTCATGAAGGGTTCAGAAATGAGCCTATGACTCTGACAGAGGATCGCCTGAACTTGGCTATTACGACAGAGCAGGAGAAGGCTTCGCCCGAGATACTGCTCAGGAAGAAAAATAAGAAAGAGAAGTTCTCTGAAGGGAATTTGGAGGAACCGATTATGGACCATAATAAGAAAATATGCATCTAAATATGCTTCAAATAATCTCTCAATAGCTTCCTTTATATTTAATATATATATATATATATATATATATATATTTTAAAAATTATTGTTTTAGAATATATTCTGAATATATCCACAGATGAAATCATTTATCAACTAAATATGTGATAAGTTTTTGTTCATCGGTTTTAACAATCATCGTAATAAATCATCACATTTGAGGGAAAACGGTCATTTCATAACCAACATATTGCAATATGTCTAATTCATACCCGACTTATATGATTGTGCAAAACATATTATTTTCGAATAAAATCAAATAACATATATTTTGTTATTTTAGACTAAATCATACATGAGTCGCCACATCAACTACCACATCACGTGATACATCATCTAATTTTGTTGACATATATGCTACGTCCGTTAATTTTGCTGAAGAAGATGCAACATTTACAATATTTTTCAAATAAATAATTTTTTTTTTGTAAAAAAAAATTTTAGATGTGAAACTTTATACATATTTATTATTTTAGTAAAATTAACAAAAAATATTTAAATGATAAAATCTAATCTATTAATTTAGAGTCTTATTTGAAATTTATCATGTTTTAAATTTGAAGCTATTGAACAAGGTATGACTAATAAATATAAGAACACAAGTTTATATGATATCTACCTATACTATTAAAACAAAACCATTCCAAAAATCTACTGTAAAATGTTGTTATCATTAATTTTTAAAATAATACCAACTGGATAATCTTTCTAAATATCTCCTAATATTAAACCTGTATGTACGCATTTTGATTTAGAATATCATTAATATTCTTAAAATATTATATTATACAATTTACGACAACTACATAAATATGTTTTGATATTATTACCTTTATTACTATGTAAATAGTTACCAAATAACACACTGTTAATTCACGTATTATAATATCCCTATTATAATCTAACCGACGGCTCATACATCACCAAAACTAGAATTATATAGCGTATAAAATTTTATGTACATAAATCTATGAATTAATAGTTTAAGTAATAATCGCTCAAAATACTCTTACCTAATAGCAAACTTATTTTAATATTCAAATCTACTGTAAAATGTTGTTGGACGTATTCATTAATTTTTCTAAATAATACCACTAAATAATCTTTCTAAATATCTCCTAATATAAATCTATATGTATTCATTCTGATTCCAAATATAATTAATATTCTTAAAATATTATTCAATACAAGCTACAACAACTACATAAACATGTTTTGATATTAATACCCTTATTACTATGTAAATAGTTACCATATAATACACTATTAATCACATAAATTATAGTATCCCTATTCTAATCTAACCGACGGCTAATACATCACCTAAACTAGAATTACATGGTGTAAAACAGTTTATATACATACATCTATGAATTAATAGTTTAAGTAATAATCGCTCCAAATACTCTTACCTAGTAGCAAACTTATTTTAATTTTCAAATATGTTTATTTTGTTCATATATAAATTACTAATTTATAATTCGAATACTGAAAAAACAGAAATTATTGAACATAACGAAAATGTCGCAACTATAAATATAGGTATTTACTAAATACTTTCAAATATATAAACCACTATTATGATAAAATCTATCGATATATTAATAATTGATAGGACCAAAAATATTGCAACTAGATCAATGATTTGCACCACTCAATATAGATGCAACTTAAATATTTTCTTAAATTGACATAATAAAGTTTGAAAACAAAGTTTTTGAATGCATCTATTATAGAGATTCACTTCCAACTAAATGGTGTCAATTTGTTTTTGAACTATAGGTGTTACTATTTATATTTTAGATTTTGATTAGATTTCCACCTATACAATATTCTTCATTTTAGATTTCTTTTACAATTTAAATTAATAAAAAAACTCTGACTGCAATTTTAAAAATC
The DNA here is from genome assembly GCA_905132885.1 of Moricandia moricandioides. Classification (NCBI taxonomy): domain Eukaryota; kingdom Viridiplantae; phylum Streptophyta; class Magnoliopsida; order Brassicales; family Brassicaceae; genus Moricandia; species Moricandia moricandioides. The sequence goes on along the minus strand of CAJHQQ010000637.1, from coordinate 92,822 downwards.
AAAGTTAAACCTACTCGTATAAATAGCGGGTTATATTTAATATTTTATGGTTGTGGTTTTTGTGGGTTATTATAGAGATAAAGATCAAAATAGACCTAAAAAAGTTTTTTTTCTCAAAAATAGCACTCAAAGAAAAAAAAGACCAAAATAGAATTTATTAAAGGGTATAAATATATATATATTTATATCTCTTGGGTTAATTAATCTAAACTTAAGGCTTAGAGTTATGGGGTTGAGTTTTGGAGGTGAGGCTTATAATTAAATAAAATTTTAAAAATTTTAAAATAAAAAAATCTATTTTGGTCATTTTTTTCTTGAGTGCTATTTTGTAACAAGAACTTTAAAAAGGTTTATTTGTGAGATTTGCCCATTATTATATTAGAAATGAAAAACAGTTATCATGTATAAGACGGATTGGTTGAATATATCATCTCATTTTTATTATAAAAATATTAAAACAAATTTAACTAATACAAATATGTTTACTCTCTTTTAGTGCTAAATTACATAAAAAGTAAGGGACAATTTTCTTTAAAAAATGAAGGATGGTGAAATTAGACCAATACCATAAACAGTAAAGTATCATGGTGCGTGTAGGATTGGGGTTAGTAAAATGACGATATTACCTTGTATAGTAGAGGATTTGGCTTCTGTAGTGTAGATGACATAAAATGTGGTAGCTGGCATTAAAGATTTAGTTTGATTTGGAAAGATTGTATTGCAATTTAGTTAAGATTTGTTAAACTTTCCTCGGTAAACAACATATATAAAACAAAATAAAATTATTTCCTTTTTTCTTTCACCATTTTCTTCTTCTTCGTTCTCTTCATTCTTCCTTTGCTTCTTTTATTATTCTTCTAATAAATTCAAACAAATCAAACTAATATGAGTGGTCTTCACATGCTAAATCTCCTCAACGTGTGATTGTTTGTTTTTACCAAAATACTCCAAATTAAATTGGAAATTAAGAAGTTTTAGAATTATTGGAGTAAGAACACAAAATTATCTTATTGGAGAACGAAACACAATATTTGCTTTTGAAAATAAAATGGCAGAAGGATACAATTATATGTAAATGTGTGTGATTACTGTGTGTTCAAGCGAGAGGAGAAAAGATAATTGAGAGGAGAAATCTGAAACTTTCAATATATTCTCTTCGCTCTTTCTATCTCTGATAAGATTTTTTCGGAGATGATGGTGGGATCATTAGGACAAAGCTGAACACGGCGGTGTGCATGGCTAACTTAAACTTAACCAAACTTTTCCGATGCATGGCACTGACGAGATGGATTGCTAACATAATAGATGGATATCTAAATTTATAAAACGTCATTAGAGAGAGTGCTAACATAATAGATGGATAGTTAAGTTATGGTTTTGAACATGTGATGTTTAAACCCCTCAACACTTAACCATACTTTTTAGGTGCATGGCTATGTTACGAGATGGATTGCTAACATAATAGATGTATAGCTATATTTATAAAATGATCGTCTTTATCATTAGATAGATTACTAACATAGTAGATGGATAATAAAATTTTGGTTTTGAACACATGATGTTTAATGGATTACATGTTTAATTTCAAGCCAAAAAGTAAAGTGTAGATATATATATGTTGTTAACATTAATTTGGGAGTATGCGATGTAAACATGTAAGGACAATAAACACTCGACACTTAACCTTTAATCGTTGGCCCAACCTTTTAAACGCATAGCTAATTTATGAGAAGGATTGCTAACATAATAGATAGATAGTTAAGTTATGATTTCATTGCTAATTTATTAGATAAACGATTATAATGTTAATTTGTTAATTGCATGTCTCCATTCGATGGTCAATACTTTCACTAACGTCTCCATTCGATGATCAATACTTTCACTAAGTCTCTAAAAAATGGTTTATAATTTTAACAACTTGGGAGATGGTATTATATTAAATTATCCTCCGATTGTTGAGAGGATAACATAAACTAAACTTGTCTGAAAAAAAAAAAAAAGTAACAGTTCACGTCAGAACCGTATGGCAGTCTTAGATTCTACACTAAGTTTCCACTCTCCACTAAACTCAACAGTAGAAGACCCTTGACAACTTGAATGCTGAAACCCATGGGAACCACCAGACGTTGTTGCAGAGCAATATCTAGCATTTCCATTTGTGATGTCTACTTTTCTACGTATCATAAGCAGGCCCGGCTCAAAATAAAATTAGGCCTTTTGCAAATCCATTTTCTAAATCATATCTAAGATTTATATTTAATAAATTTAAAATTTGGACTTCTTATAGGGTTCTAAGGGCATCATTATCCCTAGAACCCCTAATGGGGTTCTTAATTTTTTATTTTTTATTTTTTTTGCTGTTTAAAAAAAAGAAAAAAAATTAAAAAACGAACCAATCGCAGACCGCCACGTGTCAGTAGGGTCCGCAAACAGTGTAAGAAACTCCCTAAAACCGGTTCTTATTTAGTAGTTTTTAGAAGCGGTTCTTGCACTGTTCATGGACCCCACATGTCAGTGGGGCCCGCGAACAGTGCAAGAACTCCTCTTAAAGACCCCGGATAATCATGTTCTAAAAATCACAAAGGAAAAACTAAAAAATAAAGTGGGACCCTCTGTTGTCACATGCCTAAAGCCGACACTGATCATAAGCATAAAACAAAATGGGAAATTGTATGGTATAACCATTAAAAAAATTGTAATTCACTCAATAACCATAACAAAACTATGGTTAGGATATAGTGTGTATTTTATATAATATTACAATAACTACCCCTATATAATAATAACTATTGATCTATTTCTTTTTCATTCTCTTTCATCATTGTTTTTTCTTATTCCCCATCACAATTCATTTCATATATAATTTATATATATAAATATAAACTAAATCAAAAGATCATATGAAAGAAAAATTAAATATACCATATATTGAAAATTTCCAAACATAACATAAATTTTTCACGAAACCGAAAAATTTTCTTAACAACAATTTTCTAGTTCTATTCTATGTTATTTGAATAGAATAACACTCTTCTCTTCTTCATTCTTTTTAAAAATTTCCTTTTCCATATGTTGTTCTTCCTCTTTCTCTTCTTCTCCATGCTTTCTTTCTTTTCTTTTCATCCTCTTACTCCTCCTCTACCTCATCTTTTATTTCTCGTTTTTTTCTTTACTTCACTTTTCTTTCTTCTCAATCCCTTTCACCTATAATATCCACCACGACCACTGGTTATTGCTTCATAGCCATCTTTTTACTCTCCATCACTTTTGTTGGTTCCAGTTTTTTCCACTACGGTTAGTTAGTAAACATGATTGGAATCGATGAACAATTTATCGTTTTTATTTTACTATATTTTAAACTTGTAGAATAGATTTTTAACACAAAATATATTGTGTTTGTTGTTATTCTACTTGTAACATCCACCCCAACTATTACTGATTATTTCATCACATTTTCCAATGTTTTTTCTTTTTACTAAACCTCATATATCAACAACTATAATCAATTATTCTATACTATTTGTGTCATAAATATAGTATAGTATAATTTAGAAATCGGTTTTGCTATGTGTCACGCGCTGAAAAGGAGCATTTGGTCCATTTATGTGTGAAATTGTCACATCTGAATTTTACTTTATTATATGGTCATTTGGTGAATATTAACTCTCAATATGATTATCTCACAAATTCACCCAAACAAAATCGCATTAAAACATAGAGAACACCATCAAGCTCTATCATTTAGATACATTGCTCTACTTGGCCAAAAGGCTGAATCTAAATAACTTTAATTATGAAACTTTTTGAAACACATCTATTCTATCAATTTAGAAGCCTATTTTTATGTACTTACAAATAGTCTAGGTTGGACCCTTGCATTTAACTAATTTTCCTATTATTTTTACTTTTATCTAACTTAATTATTATTAAATATATACACTAACCTAAAATTAATGAACTAAATAATTAATCTATTGTCTTTTAAAAATAATTCAATTTATATTTACACTAAATTTGGATAACTAATAAATTAAATTTTATTTACTAATATAAAAATAATTATATATATGCATACAAATCCGTATAAATATACAATTGTACTTTAATCCAAATGCAAGGAACAAATTCTTCAAAACCTTCACCAAATATATAATATAACTCTTATAGATAAAATATTAAAATTTGATATATATATGTATATATTTGATAAAAATATTAATAATTAATTACTATGAATATTTAATAATATAATGGAGCATATTATTATTAATATTTTTATGTATAGTTATACTACCTATTCAAAAAAAGTAATTTTTTTATCAAAAATAAAAATAATTTAAAATATAAAAAAAACACTTTAAGTTAGGCTTGAACATTTATGTATCCTTGGAATACATATTAGATATTTTAAATTTTAGCTTTAATTTATATCATATCATAGGTCTCATTCTGGTAAATTTGTAAGTACGGATCAGATTTAGATACAACATATTGGTTTTGTATCTAATTTTTACCACATCCTAAAATCCATAAATAACCATATATCATTCAAATTTGGGTTATATTGGTTTGGTTCAGATATATCCAAAGTTAAGTCCAAAATTTAAAAGCAAAACATAAGAAGTAAATACTTATTTATATAAAATTGAATATTTAAATTATTTATTTAAAACTTAATACTTACTTTTAGATATCATTTCAAAACAATATAGAATTGAATATTTGAAGTACATATTTATATTTGTGACTATATAGACATTTAGATAGTTTTTTTGGATTTTTCGGGTTTTTTGGGTTATGTTAATAACACTTTGGGTTCGTATATCTTTTGTACCACCCTCCAAGACTTATTCTGGTATTTTTACATTTTGGATTGGTATGTACGGATCATAATTTTTGGTTTGGGTTCGGTTCATATTTCGGGTTACATATTTTATGCTCAAATTTATTTCAAATAAAGAAAAATTGATTATATAAATTTTCATCAAAAAATATTCGCGCTTTAGGGCGGGTTAAAATCTGGTTAGCCTATAAGTGAGAAACTAAGTACCCAATAGAGCAAATACAACTTAACATACTTTTTCACCTATAAGACTATTAACAGGCACAATACAGGAATAAGTAAAGATGAGTTTTTCTTTTTATGAATCCTTTAGCTAAACTTCAACAAGAGCACACAAAACCAGAGGGAGATGAGGTAAAATGTTGTACAACCTGGTAAGGATGTTACGGCGAGGCACGAGTGATGAAAGAACGAAAGATGAAACGCGAGGACGGGTTGGAACCAAAAAACATGAATATTTATAAAATCTATGATATCCACATACGTGTTTACATTATGATTCTCAAAAGAATGAACTCTCATCTGGTCTTATTAGCTTATTAGAAGTGGATGTGTTCTTCCTCTTTTGCTTCAAAGTTAATGGAGGCACCAAGGTGGCTATCAAGATGTCTTGGTCCCAGAAGCTATAACCTGTAAGGCTATAACTATGGATAGTTATTCCTAGACATTCCTTTCTAATATGACTCATGCGGTTAAGAAATCTCAAAGAGGGAGAGGGTTTACTTGAGTGTTAACGTCAATACTGGACATGCTCCTTGATATTTCAGGTTGTGTTTCTCCTTTATGTCCTATATCTTTCTTAATATAGTCATGTATTACAGGAAGAAATGCGGAACTCAGTTAAGGTTTGCATATATAGCAGATGTTTTGAAGCGCTCAAACACAGATTCTAGCTTTTCTTATACGGTATGAACTCTCAATAACGAATAGGCCTTAGACTTCTTCATTGAATTTATTCGTAAAGATTGGTTATACCTTTTTGTATGCGTCTTCAAGTAATATCGTTGGTGGACTTTTCCTTCACGATGTTGATCAGAGATATATTTTTTCTATCTTTTCCGAGGAAAGCAGCAAGGAACCAAGGTTTGGCTGCATAGTTTTTTTTTTGTTGCTGTCAATGCCATTTACAGTTCAATATTAAGTTTCTTTTATTGTGTACTTAAGGCATTCAAGTGGGAGGTAATGTTTGTTGTTGATATAAGTAAAAGCATGGTTGAAAAACCTCTCGAGGATGTTAAAAAATGCGATATCCACAGCTCTATTTATAAGCTCAATCCCGGAAATTGAGGTGAGTCTTCAAAGACTCTGTAAACACAGAGAGAAAAAGACAAAGTGTTTTCTTTCTTAACATTTTCTATTACAAATGCAGCTTATTTATACAATCATGTTGAAAACTCTAAAGCTCTTGACAGATGTCTTCATCGTCACAAGATGACTGTTGCATGAGTTGTTGACTGGCTGGACCTGTGATGGGCTTTCGTGAGTGTTGGGCCTGTCTTCTGTCGTGGTCTTGATCCAGCATTATGGTGTTCCCTTTGTCACACGTTACTGAAGGCAGAGCTGGTGGAACATCAACACCAATTTTGTATCGGCAACCTGGAGTGAAGAAGAAGTGTGTTTCACAACCAGGGTCGGCCCTGGGCTAAAGCCCATAAAGCAAAGGCTTTAGGGCAGAGATGATAAACTAATTAAGGGCACTAGAATACAAACAAATTACTTAGTCTAGTGGTAAGTATTCTTAGTCATTTGACTTGTGGGCTTGGGGTTCAAACTACGCACTTACCATTCTCTTTTTACATAACAACTTTTCATTTTCTGAAAATAACGAGTAAAGATTTGAGTCACTAAAAGATTCGGACGATTTTGATAACTGTGAGAACCTTAGTTTCCTTTATTATGCGTTTCGTATATAGTGACGATATGTTTTTTGATAATAAAATTATTGAACAAAACATTCTTTTTTTGCTTTATTAACATGAGATAATTTATCTTCTGGCTGTCTTTTTGTAAGATTCTTCTACATTGGAATAGTTGCACTTCCCATGTAACTGTTTCTTCTTTTGTTTTTATTGTAAATTATTGTCATTCTTTACACTTATGAATCAACAAACATAAAATTGTTTTCGAACTCAAGAATATTTAATAAGAAATAATATTAACGTAATTTTATCATATGTTTAGCTATATTTTATAAATTAGTTTCTTTAGTAAAAATGCTATTAGAACATAGAACTACACTTATAAAATGTTGTCAAATTCAATTACAAAGGCTGTAAAGATGCTGGAATTAAGAAAAGAAAGCTTTTTATCTAAACCCATATTGTTTGTCGTTTGATAATTCCGATTAATGTTATTTCTGCATAAAAAAATTAAGTTTTACTTCTTCAAAAATAATCAAAATTGAACTATGTTTCATAAGCGATTAAACATATTTTTGGATAACAACTTATATATTTATAAGATTTGGTATATTCTTGTTATAGAATTTTTTTGGTAAGAACTAAGGGGCATCATTTTTGAATCCGCTTTAGGCGCCTGCCAAGTCCGGACCGGCACTGTTCACAACCACAGAGCCTAAAGCAACCCTTTCTCGTATATAATGATAATCCAGCTCGAAGTGTTTTGTACGCTTATGATATGTTGGATTTACAGTCAGATGCACCGAAGAGAGGTTGTCACAATAGTGCTCCGGCGTGAGTTGTAAAGGAACTCTCAGTTCTCGTAAGACAATGCTAATCCAAGTTATCTCCACTGCAGTTTCGGACAAGGCACAGTACTCTGCCTTAGTGGAGCTACGAGATACCATAGGCTGTTTCTGGGAGGACCACGATATCAAATTATAGCCGAGAAAGTTATAGTAGCCACCGGTGGACCGTCGAGTATCAGAGCAGTCGGCCCAGTGGCTGTCGCTGTAATCGCGAAAGTTAAAGTCTGTGTCATGCATAAAGCTGATACCCATGGTTACTGTCCATTTGACATAACGTAAGATCAGTTTAAGGAGATTATAATTAGAGATAGAAGGGACATGCATGGCAGATGAAATTGACGGCAAACTGAATGTCGGGACGAGTCAGCGTTAGATTTTGGAGTTTCCCTGCTAATCTTCTGAAGTCTGTTGGATCAGTGAAAGGCTGGTGTTGATCCAGGACCTGACTCAGTTGCAGAGGTAGTGGTGTAGCGACTGGTGTGCAGTCTGTCATAGCTGCTACAGCCAAGATGTCTTCAGCATACTGCTGTTGAGAGAGGAACAGGCCATCAGAATGAAAACGAGCTTGTATTCCGAGAAAATAATGCATTTTCCCAAGATCTTTCATTCAAATTGCTGATTTAAATCATCCAGTAGCTTTGCTAAGACAGAAGAGTTGTAAGCAACATGTCGTCAACGTAAAGCAGTAACATTATGACATCTTTCCCTTTTGAATAGACAAAGAGAGAAGGATCTTTGATGTTGCAAATGAAGCCAAATTCCAGCTGGTATGAACTGAACTTATCAAACCAAGCACGCGGAGATTGTTTAAGACCATACAAACCCCTGTGAAGTAAGAATTCATGATCTGGTTTGGTTTTATCAATGAACCCAGCAGGTTGCTTCATGTATACGGTCTTAGTAAGATCGCCATGAAGAAACATATTCTTGACGTCCATTTGTTTAATATCCCAACTCATAACAGTAGCGATATGCAGGACAATTCTCACTGTTGCAGACCGAACGACAGGACTATATGTATCGACTACTTCAGCCTGATCGTATGTTTTGGCAACAAGACGAGAAAAAAATTGATTGAAATTTCCATCCGCATTCAATTTGACTCGATAACTGGCGTCCAAGGGACAAGAGACCAAGTGTTGGCATCCATAAAATTGTTATACTCTTCATGAATGGAACTATTCCATCCAGGTTGTTTTAAGGCATCAGCTACTGTGTGAGGTTCAGGACAAGACAGCTTCTGTGTATGGAAGACATATTTAGGATTTTGTTTAGATATTCCAGCTTTGGCTCTAGTTACCATTGGATGAGATGACTGAACTGCAGAAGAACGGGTAGATGAGGAACCTGATCAAAGTAACTATCATGTGTGATGAAGTAAATGAGTTGTAGCCAATAGAAACATGATCTAAGCTTGAAGTACACACAGAACTCCTTACAACACCCACAGTAGCTGAGTCTGAAACTGGTTCTGCATTTTGCAAGTTTCTTGGTGCAGAAGATTGCAGCGGTGGGAAGTTTGACTCGTTGAGTATCAAAGAAGGAATATGTGGTGTACTGCTAGAGGAGGGAGAAGGGCTTGAGAGTGGTTGTGTGACACCCCCGATCATAAATTACTGAAAATGACACGGTCGATGCTCCCCGAAAGCCGATCCAGGGTTCCTGGAATACTTCCGAGTCCCTTACACTAGCAATCAACCAACGTTCCTATTGGACATCGCTCGAGGTTTTTCAACCCGACCGAGCAAATACCCAATAGTTGGTTTGTCCGGACAAGGACTAATATTATATGGAACCCGTACTTTAAAATTTTTTTTAATAAATTATATATTTATTCATTCAAAAGCATCTTACACAAATGTTATAGATTAACCTCGAGGTTTTCGGAAAACAATATTTATACATAAGATTGATTAAAACTACTTTGTAAGGATAATAAAACTACCACTCGCTAATGTTGTTCCTTTCCGTCCTAAAGTAAGGTCTCCCGCCTACTGGTTACCTGTATCACAAATGAGTCATAAGTAACTAGTTACTCAGTGAGTCTAATCCCACACCCCAAAACCTAACAATAGAATCCCGAGCAGTCGACACCATTTGAATGCAGAGGAAATATATATATTCCTTATATATTATATATATATATATAAGGTCTATATTTTATCGATGTGAATCATGTCTTAAATATCACCTCCACGATATCCGCCATTATATATATATATATATATATATATATATATATATATATATATATATATATATATATATATATATATATATATATTATAAACTCGGAAAACCACCAAGGCTAACCAAGCCAAGTGGGAAAATAAATATAACCATCATCTCCATCAGATATTCCAAGATCAAACATCTAATGATGCATGCAGTTACATGGCCTCCAGGGTGCGACCCCATCATCGTGTTTTCATGACCTTGTTCCATTCGCAGGACCAAGTCACGGTAATGCAGGGACTTTAGGGAGAGTGAATATGATAAGACTTCACATGATTCATATTCATTTACTTAATAATAAACATATAAATATTAGTACTTGAGAACAAGTACTGAGGCTCAAGAAAACCTTAAATAATTATTCTTAGTAATTCTTTAGTGTTTACACAAGGCACACACTTCATAATTAAATATAGATCAAGAGACAATACTTAATCAATCAACCATATTTAGTACGCAATCATACTATTCTCATTCATAACTTATTCATCATCTATCTAGACTCACCTTTGAATCCATGAGATTGGCTAGGGAAGACTAGACTCGAGCTCACTAAACATTCTCCATTTCTGGATTCCTCTCGGTTCAGAACCACCACAAGGATCCGGCTGATCCGACCACTCTCATTGACCATCTGAATTAAAAACAAAACAGTTGGAACATAAGGTTCATCAGTTTGGTTCCAGAAGAAATTCAACTCAGTTCATAACATTTCAGTTCAGTTCTCTCATATCAGTTCGGTTCAAGCTTTAACAACTTAAATCAGTTTATAACAGCTCAGCTCATGCTCAGCTAAGTCTGGTTCTAATTAGTTCACAAAAGATTATCTCGGTTCTATTCAGACCAGATCAGTTCAAGAAAATTTCAGACCATATGCAGCTCGGCTCATATCAGTTCAGGACATACTCGGCTCGGTTCAGTTCAAGACAATATCAAATCAGTTCGGTTTAATTCCAACATTTCATATTAGTTCAGCTATTGGTTCTATGAGACAGATCCAATTATAAACCAACCAAGAATGAACCATAAAAGACCTTAGATAACTGATCCTGACAAGTTAACAAACATACAGAAAACGGTTCTCATCAGAGCATGACTGAATTAAGAGGTTGAAGCTTACCAGTTTCATTTAACTGATTAAACTCGGATGGTAGTCTCTCTTCAAGCTAACCACGACGTAACCTTATCACCACCACAAGAATACATGGTCGGATTTATTCAGAACACAGTTCAAAGATAAACCATCCAGCAAAACTCCTCAAGGAAAACTGATCCCATCAAACCGATAAACTTTTACCGATTGAATTTAAAGCTGAATAACATGGATGATCCTCATCTTCAGAATGCCAAAAAATCATCTCTTTAACACACCAAAACTCACTGATTAAAGTGAAAAGAGGGTGAGAAAGGGTCGTCCAAGCTCCTCTGATTTTTCCTGAATTTTTCTCACAGTGTTTCTCTGATTTTCTCTCAAATTCTCACTGATCTTTCTCTCTTTTTTCTTGCATTTATTGACTACCAGAAGGAGAGAAGAAGGTGTTTATAGCATAGCAAGTTTTTTCAGCTTAGGGTTTTCTATTTACACAAATCAAAACAGTTAGCTGACATATGGTGAGCTGATTCAGCATCCAGCAGCAAGCTGCTGGCCTTTCCCTCCCATAAAGAAAGCTGCAAGCAGCTTGTGACTATCATGTGCCATTTACTATAGAAGCAAAAAAGCATGAAAGTGCATGGCATGTGACTTGGTTACTGATCAAGCAGTTGAGAAGGTGAAGTACATGACGGGTCATAATTATTTAGAAAGCTGCTCGATAATTCTGAACAATTTTTCGACCAAATATTTCTTGTCATTCGGCTCACGTCTTGCTCTCAGAAATCTCTTTCAGCTTAAATAAAATTCGACCAAAATAATTAACACTCAAGCAGAACTATCAAGGGAAGTCGTTTAGACCTTATGACAGTTCCGTTGAGACATTAATTCATCGGGTTAATTTTATTTTTAAATATGGTCGACCAACTCCGAACTGATCGAGCGATAATTTTCTCGACCAAAAATTCATTGGCTCTTGAGGGTTATTACATGCTGTCTCTGGAAATCAACAGGTGGAACTGAAACCGTAGAGCCCACTTAGGGAGCTCAGTTGGTTCTGGAGCCTTTTGTTGAGCTTGTAAAAAACTCTGTTGCCAAGCTTGAAGAATTGGAGTTTGAGAAGGTGGATGTAGGTGAGCATACAAATCAGCAAAAGGAAGCTTAATCTCTTCAGAGATCACATGGTGAGTACTATACACCCTTCCTGTTGTAGGCAGAAGGCATCTATACCCTTTAAATTTTTCACTGTAGCCTAAGAAGATACACTGCATGGACTTAGGATCAAGTTTGTTATGAGTGTAATCAGGGAGCATCGGGAAGCAGGCACAAACAAACACCCAAAGAGCCATGTAATCAGGAGATTTTCCATTAAGTAACTCGAATGGACTCTTAGGTTTTGCCAAGGCAGTGTGGGGCAGTAGATTTTAGAGAAAATTGGCTGTGAAGAATGCCTCTACCCAGTATTTTTGTGGAACTCTACTGTGATACAGCAAGGAGAGACCAATCTCAGTTATTTAGTGATGTTTCCTCTCCATCAAACCGTTTTGTTGAGGTGTATGCAGACAAGATATGTATTGTTGAATGCCATGTAACTCAAGATGTCGTAGAAACTTAGAGCTTTTAAATATGCCTCCTCCATCACATTGGAAAGTTCCAATTTTCGTTTGATATATGTTTTCACCAAGAGATTGAAAATTGATGAATATATCAAAGAACTCGGACTTGACTTTCAAAGGGTAAAACCAGCAGAATCTTGAGTAGTTATCAATGAACACGACATACAATCGAAAACCCTGAATTCACAAGACTAGAGAGGGACTCCATAGTCACAATGGATCCTCTCTAAAGGTATACTAGCAATAAAAAAAAAAGTAGAAAAAGGGAGCCTTGAACTCTTTCCAAGCTAACATGCCTCACACATACGCTTCAAGCATTTATTGATACAAATAGATTTATTAGCAGCTAGTTGTTGGAGAACATATGAGTTGGGATGACCTAAATGCTGGTGCCAAAGTTCATCTGATGCAGCTATCTGTCGGCTAGAATAGAATACTTGCATAGAGAATATAGAGGAAGGCAGCAAATAGAGACCCTTATTACTGCTTCACATAAGTAGAAGCTTCTTTGTTGCCTTATCATACACACACACAGTGTCACAATCAAAATCAACAGAGCAAGGATAATCCAAGGTCATCTTTGAAACCTAAAGTAGAGATTCTGCAATATCCGAACAAACGAGAACATCAGTCAAAGGAATGGTACCAGACGTGGTAGACAAGGAAGCTGAGCCTGTGTGAGTGACATAAGGGACGTGAATCTGAGTCTGAAGAAACCGAGGAAGCAGAAGAACTAAGAAGAGAGAGAGAGAGATGTTGATGAAACCTCTGCCTCTGGTAGGAAAGGACCCTCGATTGTAATCGCGACCTCTGGATCTGTTGTAAGAACCACGACCTTTTTTTTGTGTAGAAGGCTAAGTGAGGTGAGACGTATGTTGCTTCGCAGGCGATCGTCATAAGAAGTACAACAGTCCACGACAAAACCCAGGATCTCTTCGGAAAAAGAACCAAGGAGGCATGATTTTACGACCTGATCTGTCTGGAACCATCTCTTGTAATCGGGATTTATAGTATCCGTGACGGTGTTTTTGATTCCCGGAACGGTGAGAGTCGCCGGAGGACTTGGAGACTAACCGTTAACGAACCCAAGAAGTCCTTGACCGTTGAGGAATGCCTCAAACTGAGATTTCCAGAGAATATAATTCTTCCCTGTTACAGAAACAGTAATGCTATTGGTGATTCTGAGAGACGGGGGAGTATAGAGGTCCATGTTAGAGCTTCCATGGCTCTAATAACATGAAAGACTCTGTAAACACAGAGAGAAGAAGACAAAGTGTTTCTGATTTTATTTCAACTTTTCTTTCTTAACATTTTCTATTACAAACTGATGCAACCAGGACTGATCCAGTAGCTGAATTGAAGGTAGATGAGCTGAACCAAGTGGAGCTGAATGACACTGAAGAAGAGCTAGATGAGCTGAATCAGCTGAGCAACACTCAAGACAAGCTGGACCAAGCTGGAGTTAAAGAAATTCAGCCCAACATATTGGATGGATCAAATGCATCTCTTTCTGTCCAAACTCATGGATCAGATACATCTTATTCAGTCCAACCCAATGAAGACAAAGACCCATCTCCATTCTCTTTTGCCCAAGGCCAGTCATAAGATCACAAACCAGAAGATTGAAGAATGCAATTGCTCGTCTGGTTTACTCTGAACCAGAACCAACTCAAGTCGAAAATCAAGTCTAGGATTCAACTAGACTCTTCAATCTCTCAGTCTCTGGTCTTACCTAAAAGTCCCAAGAGTCTTTCTCGTTTTCCATAGAAACCTTAGAGTGCTTTGTCTTCCTTCTTCTTCTACATAAACTCATTGTCATGTTTCAGATTATTCATTCACTTTTTCAATAAAAACTTTTCTTTGATCCTGTGAATCTTTTGTTCAGTTCCTGAACATTGTTTGCCTAGGAGTTGATTCTCTGCAAGGCTTTTCGCCATTGATCATTGTTTGTGGAGGTAAACTTCACGATCTCTGGCACTTCTACACAAGTGTTTGATCTCTCCATCGATCCTACACTGAAGAACCACTTCCATCTCAATCTCAATCTCAATCCATCAGTTCATCTCTCATCAAATTTATTCTATCAAAGGCTCAACAAATCGTCCACAAAGTAACAAGGAATCACAAACCAATCTCCCTCAGATCATTTAAAAGGGGTCGACTCCTCTAAGGGACTCATTAAGTGGTATCAGAGCAGATTGGGGGCTGCTGATTGTAGGGTTTGTATTCAAAATCTTCTCTCTTTCTTTCTGGGAACCTTATTTTTTCTTTGTCTGTTCATCTTCTCTGTCGATTTTCTTCTTCTTCTTGTCTGTCTATTTGTTGATCTGCAAAGAGGCCAACCAGAATAAAAAAAAACATTGAAAGTCGAGGAGAAAACCGACTAAGGCTGAAGAGAAATCCAGCCAAACTGAAGAGTAATCTAGTCTCTGGTGGTAAAGCTCTTTGCAAACAAAAATCTTGCAATGTTTCTATCTTCTTCTTCTCTTTTAGGGTGGGGAATTGATTCTATACAGGATTGATTTTGTTTGGTTACTGAACTCCTGGAATCACAGAGAACTACTGAGTGCAACTAAACACTTGAGTGAAACACTTGTGAGGCTTCGACTAAACTTATTTGTACTAACCCTCATTGTTAAGCTTGCAACAGGGACATGGGTTATGAAAGTGATCGTGATGAAACACCACCAGTAAAGCTGAATCAGTTGCAGATGGAAGCAATGATGTCCTATATGATGAAAGAGTTTAACAAAAGGTTAGAGTTTGGTAAAACCCCAACTGATGATATTTTGGGTATGTCTTCACAGGCTAGGAAAGCAGCTAGAGAGAAAAGGAGAGGCAAGAGAGTGGCCACATGAGGAACTGAGGACAACTACTCATCATCTGGAAGAAGTTCAGATGAAGTAAAGTCAGTGAGAGCAGCATATCATACCAGAACTCATGTTCACCGCGCTCCCAGAGAGCAACTTGATGATAGTCTTGGCAATCTCAAGCTCAGAATACCATCTTTCACTGGTAAGAATGATCCAGATGCCTACTTGGAGTGGGAAAAGAAGATTGAGTTGGTGTTTCACTGTCAAAACTACTCAGAACCAAAGAAAGTAAGGCTTGTTGTTACTGAATTTGATGGATATGTGCTTCATTGGTGGGATCAGATTGTCAAAACCAGGCGCAGGACAGGAGAACCACAGGTAGCTTCCTCATATGAACTCAAAACTATCATGAAGAGATGGTTTGTTCCTAGTCACTACAATAGAGAGGTTCATCAAAAGCTAAGGAGGCTCACTCAAGGTAGCAGGAGTGTTGAAGATTATTATCAAGAAATGGAGATCCTTATGATCAAAGCTGCTGTAGATGAAGTTTCAGATGCAACAATGGCTCGTTTCCAGGCTGGACTTAACCGAGACATTCAGGATCGTTTGGAGATGCAGGAGTATGCAGACATCTATGAGCTTCTCCACAAAGCTATACTTATTGAGCAACAACTGAAAAGAAAGAACACTTCCAAAGCCACCTATGGAAACAATTTCAAATCATCCAAGGAGGACAAGGTCTTAGCTAAGCCCAAGGAAGAAATCAAGAGCTATCAGCGTGATGACAAAGGGAGAGCCCCAGCTGCAAGAACTAGAGATGTCGAGTGTTTTAAGTGCCATGGTTTTGGACACTATGCCAACGAGTGCACTAACAAGAAGGTCATGATCTTAATTGAGAGTGGTGCACTGATCTCTGAAGATGAGAAGGCTGAGGTTACTGATGAAGAAACTATAGACTATCCAGTCCATGGGGAACTTCTTGTTACCAGGAGATCACTGAAAGTCCAAACCAAACCAAAAGAGGATGACTAAAGGGAGAATCTTTTTCACACTCGTTGCATTGTTCATGATAAGATTTGCAGTTTGATTATAGATGGTGGAAGTTCTACTAATGTTGCTAGTGAAACTCTTGTAGAAAAGCTTGGTTTGAAGACTGGAAAACATCCTCGACCATATCTACTGCAATGGCTAAATGAAGATGGAGAGTTGAAGGTCACAGAACAAGTAATGGTTCCTATAACCATTGATAGGTACCAAGATGAGATTGTGTGTGATGTTCTGCCTATGGACTCCAGTCACATCTTGTTGGGAAGACCTTGGCAGTTTGACAAGAAGGCCATTCATGAGGGGTTTACAAACCGCCATTCTTAATCCCACAGAGACAAAAAGATTGTTCTTGCACCATTGTCTCCCAAAGAGGTCCATGAAGATCAACTAAAACTCAAGCTCAGAAAACAAGAAGCCAAAGGCAAAGAGAAACCTGTAGATGGAAAGAAAAACAAGGAGATACACCTCATAGCCAAAAGCAGTCAGGTTAAGAAAGCTATGTATCTCCAACAATCTATGATTTTTTTGTCTTTAAAGGATCACTAATGACTTCTTCTGACCCTGAACCGGAGATACCGAGTGAGTTAAAGTTTATCTTGCATGACTATGCTGATATTTTTTCAGAAGAAGGCTCCAAAGGACTACCACCAATCCGAGGGATTGAACACCAAATAGATTTGGTTCCAGGCGCTTCCCTTCCAAACATACCATCCTATAGGATCAACCCTGAAGAGACTAAAGAACTTCAGAGACAAATTGATGAGTTTATGGAAAAAGGACACATCAGAGAAAATATGAGTCTTTGTGTTGTACCAGTGCTCTTGGTGCCAAAGAAAGATGGAGGCTGGCGAATGTGTGTTGACTGTAGAGCCATCAACAATATCACTGTAAAGTACAGACACCCTATCCCTAGACTTGATGATATTTTGGATGAATTACATGGAGCTTGTGTGTTCTCGAAGATAGACTTGAAAAGTGGATATCATCAGATTAGAATGAAAGAAGGGGATGAGTGGAAAACTGCTTTTAAAACTAAACATGGATTGTATGAGTGGCTTGTTAGGCCCTTTGGTCTTACCAATGCCCCTAGTACTTTCATGAGGCTGATGAATCACGTCCTAAGAACTTTCATAGGTCAATTTGTTGTAGTTTACTTTGATGATATCTTAATCTACAACAAGAGTTTGAATGAACATGTGGGACATCTGAAATATGTTCTTGAAGTGCTTAGAAAGGAATCTCTCTTTGCTAACCTTAAGAAGTGTGTTATTGGGACAAATCAACTTGTGTTTTTAGGCTTTGTTGTTACAGCTCAAGGAATCAAGGTGGACGAAGAGAAGGTTAAGGCAATCCGAGACTAGCCAAGTGATATCTTACATATTTGCATGGTTTTGATCATCTCTTTTGATGCATTTTAAGCATATAGGATAGCATTTAGGCATATTTAGGTTGCATTCCATTACATTTGTCTATGTCAGGTGTTGGAGATGCTTATTGGTGAGTTTAGAGGCAATTGAGGCTAAGAAAGTGAAGTTTGGAGCAAAATGGGGGTGTAGCGACCAGGCGTAGCGACCAGGAGTGGTCGCTACAGATCCACAGAATAAATGTGGATGCCGTAGCAACCAGGCGTAGCGACCAGGCGTGGTCGCTACAGATCTACAAGAGAAATGCGGATGCCGTAGCGACCAGGCGTAGCGACCAGGCGTGGTCGCTACAGTCGTAGCGACCACAGCTGGTCGCTACAGGCAAAAATACCCAAATTTTTATGGGTCAACCCGGGTTTGTTGGGTTGATCCGACTCGTTTTTTGGACTCCTATATATAGTTTTAGACCCTAAAACCCTAGGGGGATCTCTTTTTCTCTCAAAAACTTTGTCTAAACTAAAAAAGCTTGAATCTTTTGATCATTGGAAGGAAGTACTTCATTTTTTATTGTGGTTTTCTTGCTCATTAACATGATTTGACTTGAATCTCATATGTGTTTAAGGTTTGTCATGGAAAGTATTGAGTAGTGAACTTGTGATTCATGGGTTAAGTAGATTAGGGTGATTAGGTGGATATTTAGAATGTCTCTTGCTTGATTAACATTGTTCTATGCTTACTAAGTGTTCTTAATGCTAGATTAGACTTGATCACTTTAATCTAGATCAATAAGCTATTTTATGCCCCAAAGGTGTTTGTTAAAATGCTTGAATGAATTTAGTATTGCTCTAGCTTGAATAACCAAAGACAATTGATGTTAGGATTGCTAGATGGTTAGTAGACTTAATCATAATGCTTGTTTGATAGTATTAAGCCAAAGACATTTGATGTTTAGTACTTAATTACAAAGGGATTTCTATCATGGAAGTGGATTAGTCTATTTTATGAGTTCTAGACCTATAAACTTGTTGATTGTTTTGTTTGTGCATCCTAAATTGAATCTTGATCACCCGATATCGATTATCTTGCCCATGGATCCATCCTTAGCTATTGATTGAAAGTTTGATTCTTGCACTTATTTCTTGTTTGAATTTGAGATCACATTGTTTATAATTCTAGGAGTTTAGGTTGTTACCAATCATCAATCTTCTTATTTGCTTAGATTAAGAAAGTTTTTGTATTCTTAGTGTTATAGATAATTAGTTCCTTGTGGATTTGATCCTAAAGTGCTGCATCGATATACCATTCGATTGTGGTAGCGTGCACATTAGGTTAATTGGCCTGTGGTAAAACGTAGTAATCACCAAGCCCCAAGAATGTGAGTGAAGTTAGAAGTTTCCATGGACTGGCTGGTTTCTACAGGAGATTTGTCAAAGACTTCAGAACCATTGCAGCACCTCTCACTGAGGTTATCAAGGGGTTGCAAATGGGAAAAGGCACAAGAAGAGGCTTTCTAAAACTTGAAAGGGAAGTTGACTAATGCCCCTCTACTTGTTCTTCTTGATTTTACCAAGACTTTTGAGATTGAGTGTGATGCGTCTGGTGTAGGAATTGGAGCAGTGATGATGCAGGAAAAGAGGCTAATTGCCTACTTTAGTGAGAAACTCGGAGGAACCATGCTGAACTATCCTACCTATGATAAGGAGCTTTATGCCTTGATCAAAGCTCTTGAAACTTGGCAGCACTATATCTGGCCAAAGGAGTTTGCGATACATAATGATCATGAATCACTCAAACACCTCAAGGGACAACACAAGATGAACAAGCGACATGCTAAATGGGTGGAGTTTCTTGAAACATTTCCTTATGTTATCCATTACAAACAAGGTAAAGAAAATGTTGTTGTTGATGCACTATCCCGAAGGTATACCTTGTTGTCTTCAATGGAAACTAAGTTGTTAGGTTTTGAACAAGTGAAAACTTATTATGCTGATGATCCTGATTTCAAAGAACATTTTAAAAACAGTGAGAAACATACCAGTGGCAAGTTTTATCAGGCTAATGATTACTTATTCTTTGAAAATCGTTTGTGCTTGCCTAATTGTTCTTTGAGAGAATTGTATGTTAGGGAATCACATGGAGGAGGTCTTATGGTCCACTTTGGTGTAGCTAAAACTTAAAGCATACTGAAAGAACATTTCTATTGCCCAAGCATGAAAAAGGACTTAGAGAGAGTATGCAGCAGATGTGTTGTTTGCACCCAAGCTAAGGCTAAAGCTCGTCCACAAGGTTTGTATACCCCACTACCTATTCCTGATGCACCTTGGGTTGACATATCTATGGATTTTGTGCTTGGTTTGCCTAGAACCAGGAAGGGCAGAGACTCAATTTTTGTGGTAGTTGATAGATTCTCTAAGATGGCTCACTTCATTGCTTGCTACAAAACTGATAATGCTAGAGATGTTGTCTGACTGGATGGAATGCCTAGGACCATTGTATCTGATAGAGACACTAAGTTTTTGAGTCATTTCTGGAAAACACTATGGTCTAAACTAGGTACTAAGCTATTGTTTTCTACTACTTGTCATCCACAAACTGATGGGCAAACTGAAGTAGTTAATAGAACTTTAGCTACTCTTCTGCGTGGTGTGATTAAAAAGAACATTAAGTCTTGGGAAGACTGTCTTCCACATTTTGAGTTTGCTTATAATCACTCTGTGCACCGAGCTACCAAATTCTCTCCTTTTCAGATTGTCTATGGGTTTAATCCATTGACTCCACTTGATTTGTTACCTTTACCTCTCAATGAACAAACTAATCTTGATGGCAAGGCCAAGGCCGAGTATGTTGTGTATTTGCATAAGCAGGTTAAGAAAAATATTGAAGAAAGGACTAAGCAGTACGCTAAGTATGCAAACAAGGGCAGACGTGAGTTGATACTTGAACCTGGTGATTTGGTAACCATACACTTGAGAAAGGAGAGATTTCCAAAGGAGAGAAAGTCTAAACTATTGCCAAGGGCAGATGGACCTTTTAAAGTGTTGGAAAGGATTAACAACAATGTCTACAAGATAGATCTTCAAGGTAAGTATCCAATCAGTTCTACTTTCAGTGTTGCTGACTTGATCCCATTTCATGCAGATCATTTGGATTTGAGGAAAAATCCTTTCAAAGGAGGAGGGGATGATGCCACCATGACTGATCCAGTAGCTGAATTGGAGCTAGATGAGCTGAACCAAGTGGAGCTGAGTGACACTGAAGAAGAGCTAGATGAGCTGAATCAGCTGAGCAACACTCAAGACAAGCTGGACCAAGCTGGAGTTAAAGAAATTCGGCCCAACATATTGGATGGATCATATGCATCTCTTTCTGTCCAAACTCATGGATCAGATACATCTTATTCAGTCCAACCCAATGAAGACAAAACCCATCTCCATTCTCTTTTGCCCAAGGCCCAGTCACAAGATCACAAACCAGAAGATTGAAGAATGCAATTGCTCGACTGGTTTACTCTGAACTAGAACCAACTCAAGTCGAAAATCAAGTCAAGGATTCAACTAGACTCTTCAATCTCTCAGTCTCTGGTCTTACCTAGAAGTCCCAAGAGTCTTTCTCGTTTTCCACAGAAACCTTAGAGTGCTTTGTCTTCCTTCTTCTTCTACATAAACTCATTGTTCTGTTTCAGATTATTCATTCACTTTTTCAATAAAAACTTCTCTTTGATCATGTGAATCCTTTGTTCAGTTCATGAACATTGTTTGCCTAGAAGTTGATTCTCTGCAAGGCTTTTTCGCCATTGATCATTTTTTGTGGAGGTAAACTTCACGAGCTCTGGCACTTCTACACAAGTGTTTGATCTCTCCATCAATCCTACACTGAAGAACCACTTCCATCTCAATCTCAGTCCATCAGTTCATCTCTCATCAAATCTATTTTATCAAAGGCTCAACAAATCGTCCAGAAAGTAACAAGGAATCACAAACCAATCTCCCTCAGATCATTTAAAAGGGGTTGACTCCTCTAAGGGACTCATTACAAACGCAGCTTGAGCTTATTTATACAATCATGTTGAAAACCCTAAAGCTCCTGACAGATGTCTTCATTGTCATTCATGTACATCATCATCACGGTATAAAATGCAAAAGACATGCCCCTTGATAAAGTAAGTTCATCACATTCCCTCTCATTATCATTCTTTATGAGCTTCCTTCTATAGACATTCGTGTTTAACAAACTGTTCAGGCGTTTGCAAAAAATTTGCTTGACTTGCTTACTGCTGAGCCATAGTTCTCTGAAGACAACTAGCTAAAATAATTTTTTTGTTTAAAATACACTTCCTCTATTTGGTCATCTTCGGGATTGTCTTCTTCACCCTGGTTGATTGTTTTCTTCTCAGATTACTAGACTAAGCATCCAAACCAATGTACCATCTGAGTATACTCGAATGATCCAACTGGACAACACAGAAGACGCATCCAAACTGAGCAACACTTAAATTAACCGGACTTCCAACTACATATCTTGATAGCTCATTCTTTTGATAATGCATCTTTAAATTATCAATTATAAATTGATTGCATTTAAATAAAAAAATATTTGCCCACCGTACGGGTCAAACTCTAGTTTTAATCTTATATAAGAGATATATTTGTTATGTTTCAATCCTATCACAATACCATCCTTATAAGAGTTGTATATATGTTGTAATGATTAAAATTCAATGCTACTGTTGCAGTCGTATTACTCTCAATTAATTTTGGTTATGTTTGTTTAGAGCATCTCCAATTGCACCATGTTTTTCACTCTAAAATAGAGTTTAAAGCAAAAATGTTCTAGTGGTACTCTACTTTTCACTTTTTGATAGAGTAAAATTGGTTTTACTCTATATATAGTGTAATCCATTTTCTTTTCATCATTCTATTTTTCACTCTAAAATAGAGTACCATTGTATTAGACCAAAACTCCATTATAAATTAATCTATTTTGAAGGAAAAATAAAATGAACCATTGGAGATGATCTTACATTTAAAGAGTTTAAGTTAACATATCATAAATTTTTAATCTTTTAAAACAAAATAATTTGAATGATTACACAACCGTTCTAAAAAATTTCTATACAAACAGATAACCAAAATTAACATAGAGTAATTGATAGGATCAAAACGTTATAAAATATATCTTTTATATAAGTTGTTTTGTTAATTTTACTAAACAATAAAAATTTCTAAGCTGTCAAAATCTTTTTATAAAATTTTACAATTTCTTAAAAAATATTTTTATTAAATATAAAATGACTATTTTAATTTTAATTTTTTAAAAACTATTGTACACGTGATATATTTGTTAGCAAAATTAACTTAAGTATTATTAATATTAGCAAAATTAGATGATGTGACAGCTGATGTGATGACTGGTGTAAGATTTCACCATAAAAAATAAACAAATATATGTTATTTGAATTTTTCAAAAGTACATGTATGTTTTTGCACGGTTATATAAGTCAAACATGAATTGAACATATCACGATATGTTGGGTATAAAATTGCCGTATTACCTCACATTTGGTTATGTAAAGTTATTTGTTTCCTTTGTTGAGAAAAGTTATTTCCTCCAAATAACAATATATGGAAGATGTGTATATTGAAAAGGAAATAAGTGAACAAAAAATGAATTTCTTTGGCAGAAAAAATGCAAAATTTGGAATTAAATGAAAAGCTATCATTCTTAATAAAAACAAAAGGAAGTTATCATCTATATATCCAAATCAATCAAACTATGTTATGTATTTGGTTAAAGTTGGGTTTTATGGTTGACCAGTTTAATCGGCTTTATCCTGTTTTGAGGGTTTAATTTAAATTTGTTAATTAACTCAACTCAGGGGCGGTAAACTAAGTGACTCACACTTGAACCGGTCTGACTAATCGGTTCAATTCAATTTTCAAAACACTGTATAAAACACTCAATTATTTTCTTGAATTTATAATTTGACAAATCATTATTAATATATAGTGATTTGTTTAAAACATTTTAGTTTGTCATTAATTTCTATTACTTACTAATATATTTTTGAGTTAGGTACAATAAAATAACCATATGAAATAATCAAATAGAGAACTTTTTTCATAATATGTTTTTTTGTTTATTTTGTAAATTTTGCATATAATAAATTTTAAATTTTATTTATTTATATTGTATAAAAGAAACATAGTTAAGATCATTTCTATTTACATTTTTTGTATAAAAAATATACTTTAACATATATCATTTTAGTATTTTACGGGATTTATTTTGTTTAAATAATATAGCCTTATTTTTTAGTAAATTTTATACATAGTAGTATCTATCATATTATTTTAGTAAATTTTATTGATATAGGATATATTTTAGATGTTATGATATTAAGATTTATTTTTAAAAAATTAAGACTTCAAAATATTGGATTGCATTAATTTTTACAACATATATAAATAGTTTTTTCGTGGTGCATTTCAAAAAATTATTTTTTATTATCTATGATTTTATCTTTTGTAAAATTTTCAATATTATTATTTTGAGTTTAAATAATTATTTTCAAATTTTTATATTTTGTCAAGAAAACTTTGCAAAATTACACAACTATTTTTGAGTTTGAAACATTTAATGAATTTTGAATTTTTTTTGTGATTACATCTAATCTATTATTTTATAAATAAAATATTTGAATTTTTTTGGTACTATTTAAAAAGATTACTCAAAATATTTTGTTATCATTAAATTAAAAATAAATTTAAAATTAAAATTGTATTTCTCACTAATATTTTAAATGAATTACTAAAATTTCATAGTTTTCTAATAATATATTTTAAAATAGTATATGAACTAAAGTTTATTATATACTATTATATATTTGTATACAAACATTTTTAAACAATATATTGTTGAGATTTTAACAATATATATATATATATATATAACCTATGATAATACATTTATTTTGTATAAAAATATTATATAGTCTACGAATTTTAACCATTTTAATGATGAGTAATAATTTATTTAAATGAAAAACTTAGAAATTTAAAAATTGTTAAATTATCTATTTAATGTAATTTTATCATATTTAATTCTTGTAGCACTACTATTTTTATATAATCCAAAATATATGTATAGAATTTATAAAAAACAATATAGAATTTTATTTTCTTTTTTATAATAAAATCTTAGTTAACACTGACTTATAATAATATTATATTACTAATTATGAAATTTATTAATGTGTTATTTTCTAAAAATATTTAAAATTTCAAGTAAGATTTTATTAGATTTTTTCTCAACAGATTTTGTTATAATTAAAAAATAAAATTTAAATTTAGGGTTGGTTTATTATTAATCTAAATAATCAAATATGTCATATTAACTAATTTTTTAAGTGGTTTTACTATGACTTCTTAGTAGTAGATAAAAATAGAACCCTAATTTAATAGATTAGATGTATTTATATTAATTTCTAACTGAATTTTATAGGAAAACAAATTCCACACTTTTAAAGAACGGGTCAATATCTAGTTTAGTTTTATATAAAGATAAAATTTCGATAAAAGATTAAAACAAAAAGTTAGTTTAACCCTTATTTCCCTTGTTAAAAGAACAATAATTAAAAAGATATATTTTTTTTTTCATACCAAATTTGCCATTATTTCCCTTGTTAACCAAAAAAATAACTACAAAAATGACATTATTAAATTTTTCGAATATTAATGATTTTCCCACATACTTAAATTTATATTTATTTGGCGAAACATATATTTCAAAAACTATTGATTTAATAAGATTTCCAAATTTTGTTATACCTAATTTGTCACGTTTTCCCACAAATTTATTATATTTTCACCAATTAAATTAGTACACAATAGATTTAATTACTATGGCCATAAATTTACTTAGAACAAAATTATATAGGATTTGATACATTTTTTTTTTCATTTGGCCACATATTTACTTGTTTTGACATATTTTATTGCATTTTGACTGTTCTATTATTCTTTAACCACAAATTTACTTAATTTGACAGATTTACTAAAGATTTGATAGATTTGTTTATTTAACCACATATTTAATTATAAGATTTGATAGATTTGTTTATTCTTTGACCACATATTTAATTACGAATTTACTAATTTATTTAAACGTTAGCTACATATTAAGCAATTTTTTTTACCACAGATTTTTAATTCCAAGTAATTGGTTAATATAAAATGTACTAAACCGAATTGGTTAATATAAATTGTATTAAACCGAACCAAACCAAAAAAGATTGCATCATTCACACATGTACAAAGCATATTAGCTGTATAGCTTGCTTAGAGCATCTCCAACAATCCCCCTTGTATTGAAGTGGGACCCATATAAAATAAATGGATATGGGGATGGTTCTCCAACAGTTTTTTTTAATATATTACATTTTAATTATTAGTATTATCAGTAACTAAATATAATTATTAAACTTTCAAAAATAAATAAAAAAATATTTGAAACATATTAAAATAAACTACTTTGAAAATATAATAATATCTAGTCAAATATAATTGTAAATAGTATAAAAGGTGTTAATAATGTTTTAAATCGAAATAGTTTGAAGAAATATAACAATAAGTATTAAAATATGATATATAAAAAGTTATTCATGCAATTTTGAAATAGATATAACTGTAAGGACTAAAACAAAAAGTAAATAATGTTTTAAAGAGTTCAATAGTGCCCCTTTAAATTTGAGGTTTTGCTATTCACCCATTTATAAAATAAGGAGATAAAATGTTGTTAATACAAAACTACTTAAAATAAAGGGATAAATGGTTGTTGGAGATGCTCTCAGAGTCTCTGTTCA
Organism: Moricandia moricandioides; assembly: GCA_905132885.1. Lineage (NCBI taxonomy): Eukaryota > Viridiplantae > Streptophyta > Magnoliopsida > Brassicales > Brassicaceae > Moricandia > Moricandia moricandioides. The sequence goes on along the minus strand of CAJHQQ010000637.1, from coordinate 66,247 downwards.
CATATTATCTATAATGAAACTTGCTTTTAAATTAATAAATAGCATTTTCTTTACACACTAACTGAGTATTTTTGTTTGACCCAATGACTTTTTATTAACAATACCTACAAGACTGAGGAAAAACCAAAGAGAAGTACTAACGAACCCAATGAGAGGAAGAGCGCTTGTGGCGGTGAGGTAGGGCAAAGACTTATTTGCTGCGAACTTGTACTGCCAGAAAGAAAGAGTTAGCAAATCAAGTATATTATTATATGAAGCTACTAATAAATTAAATTAATTAATCTAATATATTATTCTTAGTTTATAAATTGTATTAATTTAATTTATAAAAATATATTACTCTGTCTTCAAGCAACCATCAATCTGATAAGCATTGGTCGACTTTCCATAAGCGTTAGTGCATTTAACTATTGGCTTATTTCCATGGACTGTTGTAATATTGATTCTATCTAGAATGATATCTTTGCAATATGTGACTTTGCTGCAATTTATCTTTATAATCTCATCTTTTAGTGATGTTCCATGAAAATTTGTGAATGTTACGTTGCTAATCTCCACTGATGATGATTCCTATTAAGTAAAAAATATACAAAAGTAAGAAAATAATAACTATATTCAGAAGTTTTATATTTTACCAAAAAGAAAGAAGAAAATAAATTACCTCTAGGTCGAGATGTCCCTTTTGCTTATAGTGTTGATCGATTATAATTGGATTTTTGGTTTCGGTGAGTATGATGTCCTTAAAAACTATATTTCTTGCATATCCTTTTCCATTCTAAAAAAGAAAATTAAATATAAATAAGTAAAGCAAATTGTATCATTATTATAACACTCCATTTAATTCTTATATACACAAATACAATCAAAGATGTATTACCGGCCGTGTCTTAATTCTCGCTCCATTGGTCGTCCTATTGAAAGTGCAGTTAATCACTTGGACGTTGTCAACTATAGATTCCTCTCCATCTTTTCCTAAACTTCCCACACTGCAATGTAATTATAACGTAAATAACAAAATTCATTATATAATCAAAAAATTAATATCTATTTCATGACATTAACAAATCACATATAAGTTGAAAAAACCAATCATAGGTATACCTTATTCCATGTCCAGGACCACATTTCATCCTTGTGATGTTGATATTTATACTTCCACTTTTTATAGCTACACAATCATCTCCTGCAATAATTTAAGATATTGAAATCCTAATAACCATATTATGCCATCTGAAATGGGAAATTTAGTGATTGCAAAAGTAGAGATATCTAATTACGTACCAGTTCCAACGAAAGTGTCATATATTTCTACATCATTTGATGTTGAAATATCAATTCCATCGGTGTTAGGGCTATCACCGGGTGCAATAAGATTTATTTGCGTGATTTTCACTTGTCTGCAATCTCTGATTAAGATATGGTTTTTTGGGCTATCGAATGAGGTTATTCCATTTATTTCAAGATTATTGCATCCTTTAAAATACAATTGCTACAACAAAAATAGATTACACTTTTGCTATGAGCGTTTCATAATATAATTTAGTGTCAGGGAAAATATATTTACTCACAGTTGGGCGTTTAGAAGTTGGGAAATTTGGCCTGAATTTATTGAGTATGAGAAAAAAATTAGATCCACATTTTATGAATATAAATATAACTAACTTTTTCATTTCTTTCAATGTATAAATAATACTTCACCTCCCAGAAAGAAGAACCGCGTCCATTGATTGTGCCTGAACCAATGACCGTTAAACCGATAATGTTCTTAAAACTGACCCATTTATATGACTTATAGCGGGACCATGCTTCTTTGTTAAGAGGGGCGAAGATCTTTCCTTCAAACTATAATGTTGACACAAATACATTCCAAATCAACAAATAAATAAATTTTCAAATGGATCTAAAACTATTAGTGTTTCAGTGTTACCTGAACTTGTACAGATGGAGAGTTACATGGACCTTGAAACACTAGAGGTTGTAGTAAAAATTTATTATCTGAAGGAATAAGGAGTGTTTTATTACTCCCACCACTACTGCACATAGCTTTCCATGCTTCTACAAAAGACTTTGTCCAAAAAAAAAAGAAAAATTTATACGAATTAGTAAACAAATAACTAAATATTGTAGAAAATTATGATCTACTTGTTAGGAATAAGTAACAATAGAAAATAAATACTAATAAATATATGGCCAGCTTATAATTTTTTTGGTTTGACTACAAACAGGTTTTATACAAGAAAATCGTAGCACGTTATACAAATACATGGCCAATCCTTTAGTACATTCATCTAATGAATAGAATTGTAATTCAAAATTATTTATACGCAAAAAAAAAAAATTAAATCAAAATTTCAGTCTCATCATTTTTCTTTTCTAAAGATAAACATGATTATAGCTTTATAGCTTCTCGCTTCTCTTCATAGAGCTCAAAGTGAAGAGTCGGGTCATAATTTCATTTTTTTTTAAGTTCAGATAATATTATATTCGAAAAATCGAGATAGTACTTTGCAATATTATACACCTTTGAATCATCGGAAATACCATCTCCCTTGGCACCAAATTTAAGGACATCATAGATTTGACCATTTATCAATCCAGCTAACGTCAACACAAACACAACACGTACTATGATTTCCTACAACATCCAAAAGCAAGGTCAGATGGAATAAAAATTCTATTAAGTAAAAGAGGAAATATATATATATATATGGGAAACTATATTGAACGTCAAATGTACCATTTGTGAAGATAGTTTCATTAACAAAAGAAAAAAATGATGTGATCAGATGATTGAATGTAATGTATTGTGTCTATGTATGTGTTGTTTATGACGTATTTATATACTTAAAAATCATAGATGTAGTTCCTTAAATTTGTATCTTTTATACCTAAAATCATCACTGGACAAGTTTATGCATTTAAGGGAGTATATAATTAGATGATTATATTTATAAAACAAATCTTACTTTCAGAAGTTTAAGAAATATAGACTATAAAAACAATCAAGAAGATAAGTTGAAAGAGAGACGAAAATACATAAACATAAAAAATATAGGGCAAATCTCTCAAATAGACTTTTTTGAAGTTTTTGTCACAAAAATAGCACTTAAGAAAAAAATGACCAAAATAGGCCTTTTTATTTTGAAAATTTTAATATTTTAAATTTTTTATTTAATTATAAATCTCACCTCCAAAATCCAATCCCATAACTCTAAACTCTAAGTTTAGATTAATTAATCTAAGAGGTATAAATATATATTTACACTATTTAATAAAGTTTGTTTTGGTCATTTTTTCTTTGAGTGCTATTTTGGGGACGAAAACATTTTTAGATCTATTTTGGTCTTTATGTCAAAAAAATAATAAAATGCATTGAAAAATCACATGTAGAATTAGATTTGGATGTATATTATTATTAAATTGCATTAATCATCATCTATACTATTATTTGAGAAGTGATTTGGCTTACTTGTCATGTTCTCCATGATTTTAGGATATTTTGGTTATTTGTCATGTTATTTTACTTATTATTATGTATTATTAATTTTTAAAAGCTTATTTGTCATATTTTCCATGATTTTAGATTTAGTTATTTGTCATATTCTCTTTAGTTTTAGGTAATTTTACTTATTTGTCATATTCTCCATAGTATTAGGTAATTTATCATCAATTTAAATTTATACCATTATTTGCAATTTTATTAAATAAGTAGAGATAATGATCATGATAGATTTCTAAATATGTTTTGCAATCTAATCTTTAAAATTATATTTGTTATTGGATATATAACGTAATATAAATTAATTTATTAGATATATAAAATAACATAAAAATGTCTTAAGATGTTTAGTAGGATCTTCTATATTATATTTCAAAATATCTTGAAACCAATATAATGTTATTGATTAGTAATTAATATTGATTAAATTCCAAAATAAATGTATATTATATCTCTATAACATTATTTGAGAAGTCAGTTTTTACGTGTCACTCTCACATTAACTTTAAAAATAATTAATTACAATTAAATGCATTAATTTAAATATTAAAATACCATTATTTTTTTTTTTAATATTTGTTTCGAAATCACCTTATTATCAAAAAGGAAATATCTTTCACATAAATGTATTTGAAATATTTAATTTAATAAACACTAATTAATTTTATATAAATCAAAAATGAATTTAATATAAAAATACATGTTTAATATATATATATATATATAATACTCTAAATTTAATTTTCATTATTAAAATACCAATATTGTTTCCAAATCACCTTATTATCAAAAGCGCAATATCTATCACATATGTATATAATTTTTTTATAATTAAAATATGTAATTTAATAAAAAAGACTTTATTTTTATAAATCAAAAAGGAATTTAATACAAAATCAGTATTTTAAAAGAAATATATATATATATATATATATATGTCAATTTTTGTCTTTATCATATAATTTAATGAAATGAATTTATTTTATATAATTCAAAAAGAATAGAAGATAAAATATATTATCTTTAATATATAAATATAGCAAGATTTTATATTTAAAAATTATAGTTTTAAATGAGTTATCTTACATATATCATAAATGGAATCTAATATCAAAAAAGGAAATATATTTGATATAAAATTATATAGCTATTTCTATTATTTTTAAAACATGTGATTTAATTAAATAAAAATTTCCGTCAAAAATCTTAAATTTTTCAAAATTATTTCTATTTTTCTAGATGACGTTGGTAAAATCAGTTTTTTATTCCAAGTTTTTTCATGTTAATTAGATCTTAATCACTATTAATTTTTATTTTAATATTGAAATCAATAATTTTGTTTTTAATATAAATATTATCTTAATAATATACATAAGTAAATATCTCTATATAAATAAACAACTAATTCCTTATAGTTGAACCATCAACACAATTCATTGAAGGTTTTATATTACATTAACGATTACAAGAAGCTTGACAAACCAAAATAATCTGAAACCTTGCTAAACTCTTCTGTAACCGTTTTCAAAAAACATCAGACATACTTAAACGTGTTACGGTTACAAGAAAGTTTAACCACAAACCTCCCTACGCAAGTTAAACTTTTCTTTAACCGACCCAAAAGGTTACAACACCACATACATACACTTCCGAAAAGAAAAATATATCGCACTAGGAATACTAAGTCTTTCATCTGCTCAAAAATTCAACACCCACCCTCATCGAAACCACGACCTGAACACAGGGAAGATGTCTGATTCACGCGTTTGGAATTAATGAGTCTCAATAACTCGAGAGATCGAACACATAGAAATTTTTCTCTAAAATATCTAAAGAAACAAGAAAAGATTTACTTGCATGTGAAAGAAATCAAGCAATCTGGTATGAAAACAGAGATACATGCATATTTACATAGTTTGCTTCTTCTTAAATCTAATGAAGAAGAAGCTAAGAATAAGCAAAAGTTTAGATAAAAGGAAAAATAGGAAAAAATACGAACTGCACAAAATTATAACTGAAAACAAGTCAAAGACAAAACAATCAATCTATGAACAAGATCATAACAGAATATAGTAACAAACAAGAAAGAACATATGGTAGCATTAAGAAAAAAAAAAGAACAGATGGTAGCAAGCTTTCATAGTAAAAATATGTTTTGGTGAACGGGGAGAATAAATATCTAGAGAGAATACTTTTGTCATTTAGTAATCTATTTCATATCTTAAAGATTTTCAAAATATATTGTCAACTGTTGGATACCAAATAAATCATACGCGAGTCTCCACACCAAAACTATAGTGTTAGGGATCTACATGTAATTTCATGTCTTCTTGTGCTACAGTAATACTCTAACTATTGTCGTTATAGGTACTTAGCTAATTTGCAACTTCTTTTTGGATTTTCACCTAATTAACTCTTTAATATATATGATGTTTGTTTCTCCGCTAGAAACATGATTTCTATTTAGAAGGTAGTGCATAAAATTTTCACTTAGTATTACCTTCACAAAAGAAAACTAAATATATTGTTTAGAAAGAAGTTTTCAAAAACTAAATAGTTTAGTTGAATTTATGTTTATGTGTTTTAAAAATAATTTGAGTGTTTTAGATTAATATCTTTGATTAAAAATGATTAAATTTCACTTCAATTGATAAATTTTTATGTAATCTTATATTTTAGATAATGAATTTTCTACTGGTCTTAAACATTTTTTTTTAAAAAAAAGTGGGAATTTGTTACTTTATAAAATTTACTCCTTCCATATACAAATATTGATGTTTCTACCTTTTTTTCTTATACAAAATTGATTTTCTAAATTTAATTAATATATTTCTGTAAAACTAAAATATTAATTAAATTTAAAAATATGAATTGTATAACTTTAATGGAAAGCAAATAAAATTACCAAAAATTAATGTATCAATATATATATATATATATATATATATATAATTTTTATTAATATGTGTGCAAATCTTAAATCATCGACCTTTTAAATCTAGAGGGAGTATATGTGGTTTGTACATCTTCAAAATTTACAAAATCCAATAACAAAACTAAAATAAATAATATAAAACTAAAATTAAAATAACCATACAACTGATAAGACAGAAACTACATCAAATTCAAATTTTAGAAACAAATATTATAGAAAACTTAATTATTTTCTAAATTAACTATCTGAACACATCACAACTCAATAACCCATAAACAACAGAATTAACTAGAATAATATAAAATTAAATAAAAAAGAAGTATTAATAAATTATTACAATTTAGTTTTTCGTAAATATTCAGTCCTGTATATATATGCAAGCGAGTCACCTAGTTTATATAAATTTATGGAAATTAGCATGTAACTATCTGTAACAATAAAATAGACCTTTTCGGTTCACAGCCGGCCACATCATCATGAAGAGGGGGATATTTCGCCCCAAGGCATCTCCATATTTCTTTTTAAACTCTGTCGCTCAGAAATTATATTAGGTCATTAAAACTACTAGGGGTATTCCGGCGCTACGCGCCGGGTTCGTACGTTATGTTGTTTAATAAGCTGAAAACGTTTTGTCTGATCAAGTTTGTAACTCGTGTTAAGTTGATGTATTCATTATTTGAGATATTCTATTTTGTATAAAAGTATAGTTAGGTATAGTAGTGAAGATTTATTGGAAGGTCATGGTGTTTTGTAAAAATAGTTGTCGCAATTGATGTTTAAATGTATATATTTTAGATATATAGTGTATTTGGTTATTGCCGTTTTTTAAATGAGAAAGTGTGAGAAATAAAAATATATAAATGAAAAAAACATTTATAATATTAAAAATAAAAACCAAAGCAAAGAATATGACATAAGTGATATTGGAAATTAAAACCCAATAAACTCTTATATTATTATTTTTAATTCAAGCAAGCATCATAGATTATTTTCTCTAAATACCGGACAACTTATTTTTGTACGAAGCCACTGATCAGTGCAATCAAAATGGTAATTGTGGCCGCAAGTAAGAGAGCAAAGATTGTTTCCATCATTGTAATCTCCGAAGCATACAATGCATATATCGTTTTCCTCTTCCGTAGTTGGAGGCCTATTAGTACTCTCTAGGTCGGTGATGATGAGATTGACGTCTAGGATGTTGCGTATTGGTTGTCGTCTTTGATAGTTAGAGTAACTTGAAGATCATTAGCTAAGATATTGTTGTCGCCTCTTACTTCATTCATCACGTAGTGGGTTGTTTTTTCAATAAGGTATGTTGAATCGGGCTGGTGAATGTCATGGTATATTAACATGTATTCCATGTTCCCAGTTATTGGGTCATTAAAATTACCTTGGCTGTCGATGATAGATGGTAGCTGAAAATCAATTATGGATTGTTGTGTGTTGGGGGATGTAGACTTGCAGTGTTTTCTTTGGGTTTCCATTTGTAGATCTTATTTGATGTGAGAGGCGATGAGATATAGGTGGTAGGTTACTCATTCTTGGATTATTTGTGAGGGCATAAGGTTTTGTAGAAATATATTATATAGGGTGAGGTAAAATATATTATTTAATTGTTTTCTTCTAAATGTATGACAGTTTAGTTCTTAAGCAAGACTTTGTTTTATTTTCATATGTCATTAGATATGTTGAAGCGATACAATATTTAATTTGAACATCTCGATTGTAGTTTTTTAAATTGTATCTACTGTTGTAGTTGCGTACTATGTCAACGTCCTTCCTTTTATTTAGTTGTCATCGGTCCTCCTGTTAAATATGTATGACCCAACATACAGTTCTTTATGAAGCAGTACTTAAAGGTCGTATTCTTGTGTGCTAGTTAAAGGAATGCTCATGCGCAGCTCCGGAAGGTGTTTTGATGGTGGTTGTGGGTACGTTTTGTACAGCAGCAGATGTCCTCATACTAAGCAAGGCTTCGGTAGTTAACTATTTGGTGTGTGTAATAGGGCTGCTGGGTATTGTGTGAATGTTTCAGCAAGAATGGAAATTTGAAATGGGCTAGAGGTGAACCTCATCTGTTCAGATATTGAAGAATGCCTCTTTTAAGAAAACAAAAATAAGGACAATGAGAGATATCATGATCTTTATATACAAATATTAGTGAGAAAATTTAAGTAAAATAAGTAGAATGATGGTGAGAATGACAGCAATGATCACTGAAGTAACGATCTATTTGTTCTCATCATTCTTCTTGACGTAGCGGTCAAGACCGTCTGGACAAAGAGTTTTTGCTGTCATGGTGGCTCAAGCAGTAGAAGTTAGAGTTTGAAGAGTACTTTCGGTTTGGATCATTTGGAGGTTTATTGTTATTGGTTTGTCTATTTTCGAGCCAAATTTGTTGAGCTCCGTAATTTATTTTATTTTTAACTTATGTTTTTTTGTAACAAAAAAATATATTACCAGTTAGCAAAAAAAAAAAAAAAAAATATATTTTAATATGAAAGCTTTTAGAAAATCTTGGTGATTAAAAAGAAGAAAAAAAAATCGCTAGATTCATTTTTCTTTATTTTGATTTGTTTGGGGTTTGATAAAAACTGAAAATAGATTTTAATATTTTATTATATTATATATTTTAATCAAATTATTATTTGTTAACAAAAACTATAGATGTTCAAATTCTGGTTGGAGTGAAACTGAAATATAAATTAGAAAAGATGGGTTGCGAAAACGTTTTTAATAGGTTTGATATAAAGAAAAGGAAGTTGAAAATTTAGGGACAATATGATGATAAGGTGTCAAAGTTTTAGAGTAATAATGAAATCTTCCAAAAACGATGTACACTTCTCCATTGGATTCTCCCTCAAGTTCACATCAAGAGCATGAATATATTATCGAGGCAGAGGAGACCAGTTTTCACTTTCTTTTCTCTGTTCCTACAATCCTACCCATCAAACTTGGACACAAGCCTCATGTTAACCCTAAACATTTTATCAATCTTCTTTTGCGTTAGCTTCTCATGCAAGTCACTACACTTGATCAAAGTATTGCAGGATGGGATAGGGAGGTTAGCAAAGAACTCAAGGCTATCTTCTTGAAACTCCACAGGGCTGTAAATGTTTTTCCTACCATCAAAAGCAGGGACAGCACCAGACGGAGCTACTCTGCTCAGTCTCTACGAGTTTTTCTTTGATCAACCGAGCAATTTCCTTTGAAGGTTTTGGAGAGATCTCAACGTTGTAATGCTATATCTTCTGTAAAGGATCAAACTTGACAAGAAAATGGTTGGCGAGAAGATGTATAACAGAGCCTTGTTGACCACCAAAGTCAAGTCTTCTAGCAACCACTAATGCTGCTTCCACTTATGTTGTTGTGGACCCATTCACTTTGTTGTTTCTATTGTTGGCTTCATGTTCTGAAAGTTGTGCTTGAGTCTGTTGTTGTTGATGCTTTCTCTCCTAACTGTTTTTGATTGAAACACAAGAGATGCAACTAAATCAGTACCAGTAGAGAGTATTTAAGGAGACAGAGATTTTCTTTCTAGGCCAAGAGTTACCGACATTAACACATTGAAGAAAATTAAAGAAAATGTGATACTATTGTAGTACAAAGGAGGAGGACCATATAGACATTTATGCACTTGCACCCAATGAGTAAAGGTATATGGTCATGCACTTGCACCCAATGAGTAAATAGTCTTGATCTTTATGGTTTTGATTTTGAGACAGCAATGCGAGGGATTGATGTAATGTCTGGTACCATACCTTGCTATGCTGGCTCATATCTTGAAGAACTGATACACCAAGATATCTCCATCATGGTTCTTCTACTCTCTCTGATTCTGTCGCTAGACTGATCAAGCCTCTTCACGGTTATTGACAATCTCTCTCTTTGATCAGCAGAAACCTGGAAAGAAAAGACTAACTAAAGTTTATCTCATCTACTTCACTTTGGTGAATTTAGTAACTAATAAATTACAAAAGAAGTTGAGCAATATGTTTGTAACCTGACGACACAGACAGCGACGGAATCATCATATGCGGTGCATGAGAAGGAAGATTCCCCTCTCTATAGCTTCTCTGAGGATTCTTAGCATGAAATATAACTATCCATAACCGGTTTGAATCCTGATCACCTTTCTGGTACAGAGAAACCGGATGTGATGAATAAGAGAACCATGACAATCAGATTGGTCAATTTACAATGTTTAGAATTGTAACCTTGGTTTTGGAACATGGGTTTCCAAAATATTTTGCTACAGATTTGGAATGAGCAACTTCACACTACGCTCCATCCCGTTGTCGTCGTCCATGTCACTCAGACATCATATGATGTAGATGTAACCATAAATCAAAGGGTGATTAAGAAAACTACAGTAGAAACAGGAAAGGGAAAAAATCACCTTTTCTAGAGAGAGCCATTCTTCAATGAGCTCAGTGATCTTCTCTTTAGAAGGAGGCTCAGTATCATCAGGGATAGCCTTAAGCCTCTTTTGGTATCCACGAAACTGCAGCTATCATTCTGCAAATTAAATCAAAAGAACAAAATAAAAGTTCGGTAAAATCTAACCAAAACATGCAATTGGGTGGACTCATTCAAGGGCCTTTGAGAAAAAATCATTAAGATAACTCAAACCCATATATTAATCGAGACTCGCAATTGTTTTAACTATGCTGACGTGTTGCAAAATGCCCACTTTTTCTGCTCACTTTATAGAGAAGTAGTGACATGGCATAATAACTCGGTTTTATTGGCTGATTTAATTTTCATACGTAGAGGGTCTAAATGAGCATAGTATTGCCCTTTTAGTATTGTAAGATTACCAACTCGCTTCACAACTTGAGATCATAACACAGGTTCGAAAGAAATCTTACGATAAAAAAAAAGAAAAATAATTTAAAAAAAAAAAGCTTACGATCAGAAACAAAAAAAAAAACACAAACACTCCCTGGTCCAAAAAGAGAGCCAAAAGAGCAAGGGAGAGGGTTAAATAGCTTTAAACAATTCCACACTCCTGATTAAAAATCAAGGACTCAGTAAGAACAAATGCTTATACATATGACTGCATCAAGCTATCAAAGTCATTCAAGCAGTAATAAACTTATGCAAGTAAATAAACTGATCTGAGACTTACAAATAATCAAGATCTTCTTTGCCTCTAATCCGTTTCTTAATGCTTGAGAGAGAGAGAGAGAGAGAGAGAGAGAGAGAGAGAGAGAGAGAGAGAGAGAGAGAGGAGAGAGAGAGAGAGAGAGAGAGAGAGAGAGAGAGAGAGAGAGAGAGAGAGAGAGAGAGAGAGAGAGAGAGAGAGAGAGAGAAAGTGGTGAATTTCACTGAAACAAAGGCCCTTACTTATAGCTGTAGATTCGTAACCATGGAGGAAGGAGGGTGTGTTGAATGCGATGTAGTGGGAGAAGTGGTTCGATAGAATTAACACAACGTTAATTGACTGAATGAAAGCAGAAACCGTTAAGTTGCGCCATGGGTTCAGAGGTGGTGGGATGAAGGTAGATCGTCATGACAACTAAGCCGTCTTCACGAAAGGGATCAAAAAAGTAGTGGTGGGTGGACTCATTCAAGGGCCTTTGAGAACAAATCATTAATATAACTCAAACCCATATATTAATCGAGACTCGCAATTGTTTTAACTATGTTGACATGTCGCAAAATGCCCACTTTTTCTGCTCACTTTATAGAGCAGTAAAGATATGGCATAATAACTCAGTTTTATTGGCTGATTTAATTTACATACGTGGAGGATCTAAATGAGCATAGTATTGCCCTTTTAGTATTTTAAGATCTATTTGTTAATTGATCTCTGCCTTAACTTTTCCTTCACAAGGCCATCCTTCTTAAACCCTAAATCTTTTCGCAAATATTTCAGTTGGCATCTCAGAATTTTCAATTCTTCCCAATAAACATGTTTTTGTTGTTAACAATTTTGAATGAAAAGTCCCATGCTTCGTCTCCACAATACTCATCTTAAAAACAAGGTCCGTGTGTTCCTCCGTGTGTTCCTAAACCCATATTGGTTATTATCTTTAGTTCTTAGGTTTATTTTTCTTAACCATGTACGATACACAGTCAAATATGAGGATATTTATGGTAAAGCAATAAACAAGCAAGTATGTTTGCTGCTTCAGAAGTGATTTTGAAAAGATATATGAAGCAAGTATGTTTGGACATGCAAGGTCTTTAAAACATTACGGGTTTAATGAAGGGGAAGAAGATTCTGGAGAAGAAATGGATCAGCTTGAAGCTCGTTAGAACTTCAAGCTTAGTTTGAGTTTCTTCAGATTGGGTAACTATTCCAAGGTCAAGGTAAAGTACATGACTTAAAAGTCCTTGAGATTCAAGTGGTTAAAGATTTGGATTCTTTGTCTCAACTCTAACGAATTGGCTCTATTGTGGATACGCTGAGTTATTTACATATATTAGTTTTCCTATTCTCTGTAATAGCATATATGGGAAGTAGGTTTCCTGTGAACGTGTATATATAGAGCTTAATGTGCATATGAATAAAGCAAGGGTTTATACTTTTCACATGGTATCAGAGCCGTTCACCTCCTGTTGACAAACTCTGAATTTATTTTTTTATGTTCTTTTGCGTCTGTTTGTTAATCTCTTCTTACTTTGAATCACCATCTTCATTGTTACGATGTCTAGTGAGGGTGAGAAATCTGGAGATGAGAAACAATTAGCAAAAGCAGTACGAAGTGCGGCAACGACTTCACCATACGATCTACATGCTGGGGATAATCCAGGAGCATGTATTTGTGATGTTCAACTCAGAGGTGATAATTATTCTGAGTGGGCAACAGAGATGAGTAATGCTCTTCAAGCGAAGAGGAAGACGGGTTTTATCGATGGTATACTGAAGAAGCCAACGGGAAATCCAGAAGATATTGAGACATGGATGACTGTGAACTCGATGATAGTGGGATGGATTCGTACCTCCATTGATCCCAAGGTGCGATCCAGTGTGACGTTTATTTTTGACGCTCATACTCTATGGGAAGAGTTGAGGAGAAAGTTTTCAGTTGCGAATGAACCACGTGTTTATCAATTAAAAACAGACTTGGCTGTCTGTAAACAAAATGGTGACTCAGTACTTGACTACTACAGTCGTCTGAGCAAGATGTGGGATGAGCTCTTTGATCATGAGCCTCTTGAAGCTTGCAAGTGTGGAGAATCTGTTGGGATTCAACAGAGAAAGCGAGAGAAGGAACAAATTCACCAATTCTTGATGGGACTTGATGATGCCTTGTTTGAGAACCGGAGGAGTAATATCATTGCCATGGATCCTCTTCCAAGTCTTAACCAAGTGTATCAGAAGATTGTCAGTGAGGAGAGACACATCTCCATTGTTCGTGGAAAAGAAGAAAGAGCAGCGGCAGTGGGATTCTCTGTTCAAACTCCAAAAGTAGCTGCTATGCGTGGGAGAGATAGATCAATCATCTGCTCACATTGTGAAATAAATGGGCATGAAGTTGCTGATTGCTTTCAGAAACACGGTTATCCAGAGTGGCACACAGAGAAATACGGAACCACTGGTCGTGGTGGAGGACGTGGGAGAGGCTCCAACAACCGCGGTCGTGGCAGTGCTCCTCGGGTTAATGCTGTGGGATTGAACAAGGGAGAAACGAGTGACGGAGGAACTCGTGATCATGATCGAGATGCACTAGCAGGAATCACAGATGAACAATGGAGGGCTTTAACATCATTGTTCCATGCTCAGAAGGCAGGCACTGAGCGTTTGTCTGGTAAGACTTCTCACTCTGATATTTTGATTGACTCGGGTGCTTCACATCACATTACGAGCACCATTAAGCTGTTAACAAATATAAGAGACATAGAACCGTGTGCTGTGGATTTGCCAAATGGAGAATCTGCCTTTGCTGTCAAAATAGGAGACTTGCACTTAGGTGGAAGTGTGATATTGTATGATGTGTTATACATACCGAAGATGACCTGCACACTTTTGTCTGTAGCAAAGCTCTTGAAATCTCGCAAGTGTATTGCCCTCTTTACCGATACATTATGTGTGTTACATGACCGTGCAACGAAGACTCTGATTGGTGCGGGTGAGGAGTGTGATGGAGTGTACGTGTATCGCGGTGTTGTTTCTGTCCAAGCTAATCACGTCACTTGCACAAGTAACAGAGAATTGTGGCATCGTCGCCTTGGGCACCCTTCCAAGTCTTCGTTATCTTTGTTTTCTGGTTTTGGAGATTTGAGTAGTAGTAGTAATAAGGATGATGATTGTGATATCTGTTTTCGAGCCAAACAGACTCGTCATTCATTTCCAGACAGTATCAATAAAGCCGATGAAATTTTTTCCATGATTCATTGTGATGTTTGGGGACCTTATAAAGTTCCTTCTACATGCGGTTCGGTCTATTTTTTGACCATTGTAGACGATTTTTCAAGGGCAATTTGGGTCTACTTGTTGCCAAAAGTGAGGTAGCTCAAAAGTTGAAAAATTTTGCATCCTTAGTTGAAAGACAATTCGGAAAGAAGATAGGGACTGTCCGAAGTGACAATGGGACTGAATTTACATGTCTCCGTTCTTATTTTGCGCAAGAAGGTATCATTCATCAGACTTCTTGTGTCAACACACCTCAACAAAATGGACGAGTTGAGAGGAAACATAGACATATTCTGAATGTTGTTCGTGCCTTATTGTTTCAAGCTGGATTACCGAAAAAGTTTTGGGGAGATAGTGTAATGACTGCAGCCTTCTTGATAAATCGCACTCCGTCTGCCATTCTTCAAGGAAAGACACCACATGAGCTACTGTTTGGAACAAAACCAGAATACAAACATGTCCGTACGTTTGGATGTTTGTGTTTTGTTCATAATAACCCACGGGTGAGAGACAAGTTTGGGAATCGGAGTAGACGCTGTGTATTTTTGGGTTATCCATTTGGGAAGAAAGGGTGGCAGGTATATGATCTTGACACGCAGGAATATTTTGTGTCTCGAGGTGTTGTGTTTCAAGAATCAAAATTTCCATTTCTTATGGATGTGGAAACAAGTGACGACAGTGTACATGTTCAACCTCTCTCTTCGCTGGACAGGTTTGATAGTGATGATGATACTTGGACTTCTCCGCAAGGTAGTAATGATAATGGTGTTACGAGTATTGTGGCAAGGGGGAGTGATGACGATGATGGCTCTCCTGCTGTCCCAATCCTTGTCAATGAGGAAGCAACTATTGATGAGGAAGGGATTACTGATGTGATAGCTGAAAAAGTTACTACCACAGAAACAGAAACATAAAATATGAATATGATTACACCTCCCGTGGAAGAGGTTGATAGCACAATAAGGATTTTTGAATCAGAACCAACACCTCCAGAAGCTGAACAAGAGTTATTGGGGCGTGGACATAGACCTAAGAACCCGAGTGTGTTACTGAAGAAATATGTGACATACTCACTGAAATGCGCCGACAAGAGCTCACATTATCCTATCACTGATTATGACTCTTGTGCACGTTTTTCTTTGCGTCATAGAGCATTTATGGCGGCAGTAACATCTACACGTGAACCTTCTAGTTTTCGTGAAGCAATGGAAGATGAGCGATGGCGAAATTCCATGGGGTCTGAAATAGGTGCAATGGAGGTTACTCGGACATGGGACATTACGTCTCTTCCTCCAGGCAAGAAGGCCATCGGTTCTAGATGGGTATATAAGATAAAATACAATGCTGATGGTACTGTCGAGAGGTATAAATCTCGATTGGTGGCAATGGGAAATACTCAAGTTGAAGGTGTTGACTTTGGAGAAACATTTGCCCCCGTTGTAAAAATGACAACAGTGAGAACTCTACTTAAGGTTGCGGCTGCGAGGAGATGGACACTTCATCAGATGGATGTTCATAATGCTTTTACATGGTGATTTGGAAGAAGAAGTTTATATGAAACTGCCTCCAGGATTTGTAACAAAGGATCCAACCAAGGTATGTCGGTTAAACAAGTCTATTTATGGTCTTAAGCAAGCTCCACGTTGTTGGTTTGCAAAGCTTCAGTCAGCACTAGTCCAGTTTGGATTTAAACAATCGTACAAGGACTACTCTTTGTTTGCTCGTCTTACTGAAGGAGCAGTGGTCTATGTTCTTGTGTACGTGGACGACTTGGTTATTGGAGGCAATGATCTCAAGATGATTGAAAGTTTCAAAGAATACTTAGGAAAGTGTTTTCATATGAAGGACTTAGGTCCCATGAAGTACTTCCTTGGGTTAGAGGTATCTCGAGGAAAAGAAGGTATATATCTCTCACAGAGAAAATATGCTCTTGATATCGTAAGTGAATGTGGATTATTGGGGTGCAAGCCGGCTATGACTCCAATTGAACAACATCACCGCCTTCCTCTAGTGAAGGATCGCCAGTATTCAAATCCAGAACGATATCGAAGGATTGTAGGACGTCTTATTTATCTTATGATTACCCGTCCTGACCTGTCCTATGTGGTTCATGTTCTTGCACAGTTTATGCAGACTCCACGACAAAAACATTGGGAGGCGGCAATGTGGGTTGTTCGATATCTGAAAGGGTCACCAGGACAAGGCATTGTGTTCAGCGCCAATGTTGACTTACATCTTACTGCATATTGTGATTCAGATTGGGCAGCGTGTCCCCTGACTCGTCGTTCTTATCTTGGAAGACGAAAAAGCAGGAGATAGTCTCGCGTTCATCAGCCAAAGCAGAATACCGATCTATGTCATATACTGTTTCAGAAATCAAGTGGATTCGAGAGTTGTTGGATTTTCTTGGGGCTCCACAAAATGGTCCGGTGTTACTTCATTGTGACAATCAAGCTGCACTTCATATCGCGTCAAATCCAGTCTTCCATGAACGCACCAAACATATTGAGACAGATTGTCATTATATTCGAGATGAGATTCAAGCTGGTGTCATTGCTACTAGGAAGATACACACAACAGAGCAGCCAGCAGATCTCTTCACAAAAGCTCTAGGACGTGATCAGTTTCAGTATCTTCTTCGCAAGATGGCCATTCGTGATCTTCATGCTCCATCTTGAGGGGGAGTATTGTGGATACGCTGAGTTATTTACATATATTAGTTTTCCTATTCTCTGTAATAGCATATATGGGAAGTAGGTTTCCTGTGAACGTGTATATATAGAGCTTAATGTGCATATGAATAAAGCAAGGGTTTATACTTTTCACAGGCTCCCACATAATATTAATCTTGATTTTCTTCTCTAATGGAACTGTTTTTTTCTGAAACGGTTTATATGAGGTTTCAGAGAAGAGTGAGAATTTAGAAGGAAAAATAGGAGTGTGTCCTTATGAGCTGGAGAGAAGACTACACGGGCTCATGGAGACAAGACAAGAAAAAGAGATAAAAGAGCTGCAAACTGCATTGGAAGACGCTAAGAAAAGCTTCATGTGAGACAGGCTGAAGCTTCTTGGTGGAAAGACATATATAGTCTTCTGAACATATACCAAAACATCTAGAAAACAAAAGTGTGTAACCTTGTGAAGAAGCTGAATGTTAATTAATGGATTTGCCATATATTTTTCAGTTCGTTATAATTTTCTATGGAGCAGCAATTTTAAAAGAAATGTCACGTTTCAGCAATGAGATATTATGAGATTAACGTTGGTAAATGATTTACAGCAACATTTTACATATATTCCACAAAAATATTTAAGTTAAAGAATAAATAAAAATTTCATAAATATAATATGGTAATTCATTTATGAAATTGGGTTTCATGATTTTTTTTTCTCATTTTATGAAATTGGCTTTCATGAAATTTTGTCTCATTTTTTTTTATTTTTTTATCTTATTTGGACTTTGTGGAATATATGTAAAATGTAGCTGATTGGTAATTCATAAATACAATATGGTAATTCATTAAGAATTGGCTTTCATGAAATTTTTGTCTTTACGGTAATTAAGTTTATAAAACTGACAAAAACTGGTAGATAACCACATCCAATAATTAATTCGTAATCAAAATATATTCTTATAATTTAAATGCAGTTTAAGAAACAAGAAAACAGATATAATATAACTTCTAAAATATAATTTAAATCTCTTCCCGCCGATATTTCAACAAAAAAAGTATTGACATTAAAAATAAAAATAAAATGTATGAAATTATATACACAAAAGATAGAAATAGTAAGTAAAAACTAAAATGGAGTCAAAAATAAACATTTTATGAATTAAACAATTATTGTGCTTATATCCATCACAACCAACCTAGACAGTTTAGATCAACAAACCCATCTTTCAAAAAAGTAAAAATATCAACAATCAGAATTAATAACCTTTAAAAAGAACTAAAATTCACTCCATAATAATAAACGTTAAAGTAAAAATTCACACATATACAAAAACAAAATTAAGGTGAAAGATTTATTTTTCTTATGGGATTTTTATTATAAGATGAAATATATTTACATATATTCCAAATAACAAAACTGAAGGTTTATTTTTTCAGTCATAAATACCGACGATTCCTAAAATATTTTTGGTAGATGCACAAAAACTATAATAAGTATTAACTTATGAATACTTATTTATTGTTATAATAGTAAGATCCGAGAATTAGTTAAGGAACATAATATTTGGAAAATATTATGTATGGTTATAATAGTAAGATAAACAGATAATCTCTAATAAGAATAATAAAACATAAGTACTAAAGTTATTATTATTTCAAATAAAAGTAAACTAAGTGTTCAATCAATTTAAAGATACTTTTCTATTGCTTGCTTACTTACTTATTCCCAAGAGAGTCCAACATAAGATAAGTATACTTAGAAAAACGACGATGAAAATTAAAAAAAAATGAAAGCGAGCTACCTAATTGTTAGAGGTGCATCACAAAAAACAAATCTAAGAGATTAGAGTAATCATGCTACCATGTTACTTTAAAAAAGTTACAAATAGAAAACAAAAATTGCATGCCACTTCAACAACATCAAAACATATGTGGCACATGCTACTACCACAAAGAGATAAAAACAAAACTGTTTTTATGATTTAAGCAAAAATCTAGGAATATATGTTGATCTAAAAGTAGGTGGGTTCACCAACACCACACTCCCAACAAGTTACAAAGCACCAAAGAAAGCACACATAACACAGTTTATTAAGGATACAATATTTTTCCAAAACGACAGCTTTTAGAATAATGCTTAAACATTATGTCACATTTCATTTGCTTCCCACCATGTTATGAATTCTTTAACTTTCAATACAAGCATATATCAAGTTATTCATAATACTGGGACATGTTAGCGATAATTTAAAAAGGGAGAGATCATGAATAATTAGTAACAACCTAGAAATAACAACTTCATATACCGAACAAGCATATTATGTATTTCCTTAGTTTTAGAGGAACGTTTTAAACAAGCCAGCCGCATACTAAACTTATAATATCCTCAAGTGCTCGATATTTGGTTTCTTCGATGTGAGACACTCATTTGGTGTTTGATCCTTCTAGAATTTTGTAGCAACTCTATTGATGAGGTAAGTTGAATGTCGTACAACTTCTCCCCATAAGTAGTTCGGCACTTTCATTGCCTTCGGCATACTTCTTTTCATACCCATTAAGGTTCGGTTACTTCTCTCCACAACACCGTTTTGCTGAGGCGTGCAAAGCACAGTTAGGTGCCTTTTAACTCCATCTCTTCACATAATAGATTGAACTCAGCTGAGGTAAACTCTCCTCCTCTATCGTTGCGAAAGGTCTTAATGGTTGAACCGGTTTGCTTTTCTACATTTTTCTTAAACTTTTTTTACTGATCGAATGCCTCACTCTTATCTTTCATAAGTATAGTCCACATATGCCTGGAAAAATCATTTGTTAGTGAGAAGCAAGTTTCACATTTTAGTTAATTGTAGTCTACTTGAAATACGCTTTGTTATGAACGGTAAATATCTCGCGTGTAGCGTGGACAAACTACTGATAAAGATATGAAATTCACTTATTTTATATCCAAATTTATTGTTATATTGACTTTATTTTCTAGTAAATTTTATGAAATATAATATTAATAATTATATTTTTTAGTAATAAAAGAAAAGTTTTATTCTTCAAAATAAAACATAGTATAATTCAAAAATGATATTAACCATAATAGTTAATAAGTCAATCCACTAAAAAGCAAAGAAGGGTAATTTTTTTAATTGTAGTTAAATTGTCAATTACATCATTACATAATTTTAATTTTTACTACATATGGTGATCAACTACTTGTAACATATGCGATATTGATGTACAATTCACATACAATAATTTCACGATGTAGCTCTTTCCATAGTTTCTGATCGAATGATGGTTTTGCATGTACAATATTTTTGATGGACATATTCTCTCAATACCACACTATTACAACGAACAACTCTGCTTACAACACTTGATGACTTTTCATAAGCCTTGCATCCTTTAACATATAAAAATTACATTATCTGAAAACCAAACTGCAAACCTATTATAGAGGTCTTTAAATCTTACCAATAGGCCAATGTGTTTTCACACAATCTAACCAGAATGGATCACCGGATGTGACATAAATTGTTTTTGGTTCTCAATCTTGGAAACATCATTATTGTTAGATAGTGAAGAGAGTACCCCCAAAATATATCCATCTTGTGCTAGTTGTGTTGAACTTCGTAATAATCATGCATATTACCGGGAACATGCCAATTACACCCCCCCCCCACGTTGAACTGTTTTTAGAGCTCCGTAGTAATCGATATGCGCTTCAATTTGTTATCCAATTAAATATGGAGAAGTATCTCTCACAACCTATTTTTACCTAAACAATGTCTTGTTTCTTCGGTACGGATGGCTAATGGGAAGAAATCAACGGTGACAATCAAGCCAACATGTCTTCCTACCATTCTTTGATTAAAACACATTTGTGATTCCATTATAATATGGACAAGATAATCTCTCATGTGTAGTCCATCCAGACAACATTCCATAAGAAGGGTAATCACTTATGGTCCACAAAATCATTGCTCTCATCGTAAAATTTGTTTTTGTTGAACAATCATACGTCCTCATCCATGTTGACCACAAATCTTTCAACTCTTTTATCAGTGGGTGTAGAAAAACATCTAGAGACCTTTTTGGATGCTTCGGACCAGGTATTAGTATGGTCAAAAATAAAAACTGATGTTGCGTGCACATCTCTGGTGGTAGGTTGTATGGCGTAAAATGACTTGCCAAAATGAATATAGTCTCTGTGACATTCCAAATTAACTAACTCTATCTGTGCATAATCCAAAATACACATTCCAAATATTTCTAGCGAAATAAGGATGTACCGAGCTTAAAGGTAAATGTGCTTACGATATTAGAACATGAGCATAAATACTTTGAACAAAAGCAGAACTTAGCCGCAAGATCATGCTGAACCTATCTTTACATTAAGATGTTTTTTCCTCCAACAAAATTTGAGTTAATATTTGTTGCAATAACCACCTTTGGTTCAACACCGGAGTTCAATAATATTTTATCTAGGTCTACATCGAGCCCATCAAAACACTTAGACATACATGAGTATCCCTAACATGGGAGGATAAATCCAAATCATTAAACACAAAATTTGGAAAAAAAAATAAGTTAAACTTCCACACTTGAAATCAGGAGAATTATCATATACCTATCAAGCTTTAAGGTTTCCAACTTGCCATGAGGTGTTGAGTGCTCTAGGTGTCTTGGTTGTAAATGTTTTTGATGCCTCTAACTTCTCCAGCAATATCTGTGAGATATATATTTATTGCGTGGAGCACTTGCACGGGATGCTTAGCAATACCTACCCGTAAAATGAGTGTTGCTATTGGCAAGTGACATGAGCTGAACCTGAAACACTCCTTGGGGATTGGCTCACTCGTATCTGCTACCTCAACAAAAACAGTATGCTCGGTGTCTAATAGACACTGGCAAACTTGTAGGTCGGATTCCTTTTTGCAACATCAAAAAAACTCAGCTCATACACTGATACACATTGCCTTCTTCCAAGATATGCTTGAAGGAGTTAAGACGGTGGATGCTGATTGACCCTTGCATTAATGTGTCCTGCGAAAGTAGTATATAAAAGAGAATACGACGAATACCGAGCAAACGAATCTGCTTAAAAAATACGTACAAACATTTGCAGTTACCTTCTCATCAATAATGACCATATGAACGCCCATCAATCTGTTACTTCTATGTAGTGACGTACGCAAGTCCCATCAACGGTCTTGTAGTTTGTTCCTATAATCTGGGGACAAAAAGAAATAAAGATCGAACAAAGAATGGTATGTAATGAATCTAATGGCACAAAGCAAAGAGAGCGATAGTTAGACCAGGAATAATGCCTCGTGGAACATTAAAGTAAGCATCCTTCCATGCTCTCTGAGTTGATAGCAAGGCGATAAAATCAACTGAGCCGTCCTCTTCAATTCCATTTATATAGGGTTCGAGGAAATTGAAGAAATGAGGGAAGCCGGAAGGATGAAGAAATTGTCGACTCCTACGATTGAATGTCATTATTAACTTCTATCAATTAATTGATGGAGAGTGGAGTCTTAAATTAACTTCATCAATTACAAACATCCGAAGACATCATTTATGTGTACCTACAAATTCATAAAATTTGTGGTATTTAGTAATAAATGAGTGATTATTAAAATAATCTAATTTTGGCTACCTAAATATATTTATATATTTATTTTTTATGATTTTTACTGAATAATTTATTACATATAATCTTATTCAATGTTACAATCATGAACTACTTTATTTAAAAAGTTTGGAAATATATTTTCAAACATGTTCTTAATTAATTTTATTAAAAACTAGGGTTGGTCTACGCTTCATGCGGAATTTGATACTTTGATAAATTATATTACATACTTTCACTAGATTTCAATTTATTGATAAACTTTTCACAAAGATATAGTGACATACAATCACATATCATAAACTACATACACTAAATTGAACACTTGACGCAATAAACAAAGATATATATATCAATTTACTGATGAAAGTAATATAGTAATATAACAATAAACAAAAATATATATCAATTGTACCATCAACTTTTAAAAAAAACATATATATATATATATATATATATATATAATGAGAGAGTTTTCTCTCCATTAAAGCTATTTACATCATCAACTTCATTAAATTGAACATTAAAGTCTATCAAGTAACCATTTAAAATATAAATATATATTATAACTTTTAATTAAAATAAAAACTGAAAAATAATTTAAAATTTTAAAAAATAGAAATCACTATAAAATTGTAATTCTAATAGTGTATATAATAGATAAGTATACAAAATCTATGTTAACAAAACATGACTGTCCCTAAGAGTATTTTTTCATTATTATCTATCTGATTTTGGTTTTTATAATAGAAATGAGCATAATATATTTTTTTATTTTGTTCAACATTATTATATTAGTAATTGTTTTTATAGTAGAAATGAGCATAATATATTATTTTTTATTTTGTTCAATATTGTTATATTAGTAATTTATTTTTTTAAATTGATACAAATTTAAAACAGAGTTTGCTTTCATTTTCTAGGATGACACGTGGAAGGCTTTCATCTTCGTATTATCTGACGTAGACGCATGAGCATGAGAATGAGAGAAATGTCTTCTTTATATATATATATATATATCGTTTCATTACATATGTATATGTTGTCGTGTGATAATAGCGAGTAGCGACGAAGAAGTACGCTAAATTAAATAAATTTTTTGTTAAAGAATAAAATATTTTCTTACCTGGTTAGCTTTACGAATGCCCGGAATGAAAATTGTCAAATGATATGGATTCAATGCAATGTTTTTTTTCTAATGTAAAAAATGCAATGTTTTCTTGTCATATATAACTCGAGCATGATGCAATTCTTCATACTATAACCCGGCACACTTCCAAATTTGCTTTCACACACTGATATTTTTCAGTTGATGTTGCAGATTTTAGGGATGCTTATTTTCCAGGAAGCAATGACGATTATGGCTTCGTCTCGATTCTAATAATGCCAACAACAGTTTTTATGACTTTGTTGACATGCTCTCCATAAATATACACCTTCAATCTGACCTCTGCGGATTGCGAAATACGAAAAATGCTTATGCAATACCCCATCTCGAAACTATTTTCTTCCTTTTTTGATGAATTTGACTGGTCAGAACAAACCATTAGACTAACCACTGCGATCATATCCATCCTTGAGATGAAATCTTTGGCATTGATTCATTTATGTTGCTTGAAATTAGCCATTTCGTGGGTGTTTTTTCAAATGCTTATGATTGAGAAGAAAGAACTGATGAATTTGACTGGTGAGACCAAATCAATTTATAGTCAAAGATCCACATGAAGGATGTAATGGGGGAGGCATTAATGTTAAATCATGGTAGGAGTGGAGAGCCACTGTTAACGCTTGTGTTAAAGATGTCGCTTGGATTCCGTTATGACTCGAGATTTTCTTTGGGAAATTGCATGTAATAACCATAATAAAATAAAAATTTTACCAAATAACCATAGTAAGAGAATGGTTATGATATTTATATATTATTGAGTGGATGGACAAAAATGACCTTGTTTAAGAAAAAGTGTAATGTTTTGTTCTCTCTCGAACTCTCACATCTCTCTCTCTCTTTTTCTAAAAAAAAATATTAATAAAAAGTTTCACCCCATCTCAATCTAATTACTTTTAATTTTTCTAACGTAATTTTTATAAACAAATTATTATAGTTATAAAAAATATTTACATTTTTTCACATATGTTAGAACTTGCTTATTTCTAAACGGATATATATTTATAAATATAGAAAGATGAATCAAAAGTATTTTATATACTATACTATTTTTTGAATTGCATAGATAGAATAGAAAGAGAATTCATGTTAATAATAACAACTGAATATCATTATTATGAATTGTCTATTTTAGAATTTTATGAAGACCAAATTACAAGATTCTAGATCTAATACAAAAATAGTTTTGCCAGTACTTTTTTTGTCTAATACATATTCATTCGTAACATGTTGTATTTATTATGATATAATTATTCTATTTTATAAAAATAGTATAATACGTAACATCATTTTTCTCTTTTCTCTCATCCTCTTCTTTCTCCCCCTCCTTGTTTCTCTTCTCTCGTCCTCGTTTACTTGTCATTTTTCCTCTTTTTTTATTGTCTTCTACCTCTTTCTTTTTCTCCTCTTCTTATTCCCATTTCTCCTCTTCCTTTCTCGCCCTCCCCGATAATATAAAAATGGTTTTGCCCGTATTTTCTTTAATACATATTCTTTCATAACATATTGTAATTTTATGATATAACTATTATATTTTATAAAAACAGTATAGTACGTAACATCAATCTTCTCTCTTTCTCCTCCTCTTCTTCCTCCCCCTCCTTATATCTTTTCTCTCATCCTTGTTTATTTGTTAACTTTCTTTTTTTATCTTCTTCTACTTCTTCCTTTTTTCTCTTCTTCTTTTCCCCTCCCTCTCTTCTTCCTTTCTCACCCTCCCCTGCTCATTATCCTCCCTCCTTTTTTTTTCTCCTCCACCTCCTTCCTCTACATCTTCCTCCCTTCTCCTCGTGCACTCGCCTCTTTCCTCCTCCACCCTCTTCTTCGTCATCTTCCTTTCCATTCGGCCTCTTTCCTCTTCCTTCCTCTTCATGTTTGTTGATATTCTATAATTATAAAATAGTTATCTGTGTTATTATTGTTTTACATACTATACTATTTTACGATTTTTTAAATAGAATGGTTATGTTAAATTCAAAAGGAAGAAACGTGTGGTATGCATAAAAATTATCATCATTTGTACAAAAAGGTAAAAATGTATGTTTTTTTAGTCAAATGTCATATCCCACCGTGTGAGTTATATATGGTTAATTTCTGCATTTCTTTTATTTTAATATGTACATTCATCAAATTAACTCATTTTCTTTTGCCGGGGAGATGTACAGATGATAACTATGATGACGTGAAATGCTGATGGGAGTGACAGTGTCTTCTAGAGCAGATTTTCTTATAATTAATGTTTCAATCGAGGCCAATACAAATTAGTCAGACACAAATTTTGAGCCCAGGAAATGAAGCACCAAAAACAGAGTTTGTTTTCATTTTCTAGGATGACAAGTGGAAGGCTCTCACCTTCCTATTATCTGACGTAGACGAATGAGAATTAGGGAAATGTATTCTTTATATATAAAGATACTTAGTCATATCATTTCAAGTACATTAATTTTAGTGTTGATGATGAATTATTTATGAATCTATATTATTAAATACAAAGTATTTTTAAAAAAAAATCATTATTTCACTTTATAAATTACAACTTATGCCACTGCACTTAAAATAAATTATTAAACAATTTTTTTACTATTATCTAATCGGCTGGAGATTTATCCAGATAGGTCACATACCAAAACATTGCTTGGTATGCTAAAATTTGCTTCCTATTTTTTTACGGTTTTGTTTTATCTGATCGTAGCCGTATTATCATTAACCAATCCCGGTTTAGGTTGACATAAATATATCAATTGAAAAATGTATTACGTACCATAATCTTATATTATTAATGGATGTGCGATGGTCCTAACACATTCTATTTATTTAATATAGATTTTTACAAAATATAACAAGTCTTGTCTATATTAGTACATGTTAGCTAAACTTCAGTTTCGCATTATTTTGTCATAACAATTTATGAAAATTAATCAGAAGTTGGTAGCTCTAATGGTAAATCCTTTCTCCGTAAGGATGGAGGTGTCAGGTTCAAGTCTAAACAACTGCGAGAGGAGATTAAACAATTGTCTCTTGTCCCTAGCCCAAAGAGATTATTGGCTCCGGCCCGAAACTTCTTGAATTCAGAAAAATAATCAATGTATTAAAATTAGTTTTGCATAGCATAAAACATTATTTTTAATATATTGCCAGTTCTAACCACTAAAGTGAGATAGCAGTTTAAACTTGAATATTCTAATAAAAATTTAAATCAATAATTTTCTCTATATTATTATAATCTCTAAAATTTGGTAAGTATTGTTCCTCAAAAAGCATATTTAATGCTTACCATAATCAGAATAATATGCATTCGATTCTGCCTCACATAATCTCTCAATAGCTTTCTTTATATTTAATATATTTGTTCAAAAAATATTGTTTTAGAATATATTTTCAATATATCCACATATGAAATCATTTATCCACTAAATATGTGATAAAATTTTGTTCATCAGTTTTAACAATCATCCTAATAATCGTAACTTTGAGGGGAAAACAGTCATTTCATAACCAATATATTGCATTATGTTTAATTCATACCCGGTTTATATGATAGTGCAAAAACATATTATTTTCGAAAAAAATCAAATAACATATATTTTGTTGTTTTTGGCGAAATCATACACGAGTCATCACATCAGCTGATACATCATCTAATTTTGTTAATGTGTATGCTACGTACGCTAAATTTGCTGACGAATATGCCAAATGTACAGCATTTTTCAAATAAAATCTAATCTATTAATTTAGAGTCTTATTTAAAATTTATCATGTTTTAAATTTAGACCTATTGGACAAGGTGTGACTAATAAGTATAAAACACACAAGTTTATATGATATCTATCTATACTATTAAAATAGATTTATTCCCAAAATCTACTGTAAAATGTTGTTGGACCTATTCATTAATTTGTTTTAAATAATACCAACTAGATAATCATTCTAAATATCTCCTAATATTAAACCTATATGTACCCATTTTCATTTCAAATATCATTAATATTCTTAAAATATTATATTATACAATCTACAACAACTACATAAACATGTTTTGATATTATTACCTTTATTACTATGTAAATAGTTACCATATAACACACTATTAATTCGCGTAAATTATAGTATCCCTATTCTAATCTAACCGGCGGCTCATACATTACCAAAACAAGAATTGTATGTCGTATAACAATTTATGTACATACATCTATTGTTCGAGAGAGTATTGTGAAAAAATATTTTTTTAATATTTACTGTAATAATTTACATTAATTTTTTTCACATTCATTTTCTAAATAATACCAACTAAATAATCCTTCTAAATATCTCCTAATATTAAATCTATATGTATACATTCTGATTTCAAATATCATTAATATTCTTAAAATATTATACTGTACAATCCACGACAACTACATAAACATGTTTTGATATTATTACTATGTAAATAGTTATCATATAATACACTATTAATTCACGTAAGTAATAGTATTCCTATTCTAATCTAACTGACGGCTAATACATCACCAAAACTAAAATTATATGGCGTATAACAATTTATGTACATATATCTATGAATTAATAGTTTAAGTAATAATCGCTCAAAATACTCTTACCTAATAGCAAACTTATTTTAATTTTCAAATCTATTTATTTTGTTCATATATAAAATACTAATTATAATTTGATTACTTAAAAATCTGAAATTGTGGAACATAACGAAAATTATCGCAACTATAAATATAGGTATTTACTTAATACTTTAAATATATAAACCACGATTATAATGAAATCTATCAAAATATTAATAATTGGTAGAAAAAAATTTTGCAACGAGATCAAGATTTGCACCATTAAAAATGGTTACAAATTAAATATTTTCTTAAACTGACATAATAAAGTTTGACAACAAAAATTTTGAATGCATCTATTATAGAGATTCACTTCCAACTAAATGGTGTCAATTTTGTTTTTTTGAATAATAGATCAATATTTATATTTTAGATTTTGATAATATTTTCACTTATACAATATTCTTAATTTTAGATTTATTTTACGATTTAAAATTTATAAAAAAAAACACTGACTGCAATTTTAAAAATCAGCGTTAAACCTACTCATATTAATAACTGATTATATTTAATATCTATGGTTGTGGTTTTTGTGGGTTATTCTATTAGAAATGAAAAACAGTTATCATGTATAAGACGGATTGGTTGAATATATCAACTGATTTTTATTATAAAAATATTAAAACAAATTTACGAATACAAATATGTTTACTCTCTTTTAGTGCTAAATTACATAAAAATTAAGGGATAGTTTGCTTAAAATTAAAGATGGTGAAATTTTCATTATAATTTGGTCGATGTTGAAGAGAAGCATAAAAAATATATTCTAACTTCTAAGAGAATTAGAATCCTCAGTTGTGGTGAATATTTAGTTACAGTAGAAACTCTATAAAGTAATACTTGATAAATTATAAAATATCATAAATTAATAAATTTCTCTGGTCTCAAGCTTAATTGGTTTAAAATATTACACAAATCAAGAAATATTAAGATAATAACTTTTTAAAAATCCTATGTAAATATATGAACCCATTAAAATATAAATTAATAATTTCTAAGAACATACATTTTACATAAATATAGACCAACCATTTGTTTTACATTCACAATAAATTTTACAAAATCTTAACTTTCTACATGCCTTCAATGATACTGATAAACATTATAAAATACCTATACTTTATATTAACAGGTGTGTGATAAACTTTATGCTTTTTTAGACAAACCGTCAAAGAACTTGACAAACTCAAAAGACGTTAACACCATTCAGAACATCATGAGACATTATGAAACCATTTTCCGGGAAATTTTTTATACTTACAATTCCACGTAATAGAACTTAGGAATGAAACTTATTCTGGTTAAGTAGGGAATAGAACTGGAAGTTGATTGTGTTTAGTATAAAGTCGACTTATGAATACTTTTGATTTCTCTTATGTTAGAAATTTTCCAAAAGTACTAAACATCATCTTAGCAAGAATAGAAACATACTTACTGTCTAAAAAATCATATAATTTGTTTGGGAAATAATAAATCTTGATTTGTCAGATTCAAATTGTTGAAAATCATTACAAACATTTTTTTTGTTTATGAGACTTTACATCCTCATCTCTAAATTGTAATCCTCTTCACATACCGAATGAGATTCATATGAAAAAAAAACACATAATTAGAAAGAGGCTTTATACTAATTAAACAAGGAAGACAAAAGGGTAGATTCAAAAATTCTGAATTTAAAAATTAAAGTCAAAAAACAAAAACATGAAAGCAAACTTAAAAAAAAAATAGTATGTAAAAGGAAAGCCTCTTTCATTGGAATCAATAGATTTAATCTTCAGCCACTTAATTCTTTATCTTCCTTCTTGATCCTCAAAGTAGGTGCAACTTTTGTATCACCATTCTCATCAAAGTCTCTCAACAAATCTGTAATTAGGATTCCACACCGTTTAGCTGGTGTTAGTTTATTAGATTTTTTTAATTGGTAGGAACTACCAATTCCCTTCATAGAACCCTCGTACAATTCCTTGAAATAATTAACATAGAAACTATGATTCTAAATCTATAAACAATTACGAAAAAATACCTCAATTGCGCTTGAAACATTTGAAAATGATGAGCAGACCGTATGGTGACTTTCTTGCAATAATTGCGTACATTTAAAATACTAAATTATCGTTTTTTGGAATATATGGTGACATTTTTTATTGTAATAATAAGGTTAACATACCGTAGGATAATAGCTTACATCAAACTCACTTATCATGTCAGCGTTTGTAATAATATTGACCACCTTGAATGTCTCTTGCTTGTATAGATAATTATCCTTTTCGATAAGGATCTTAAACAGATACGTCTTACCAACCAATTTCGTCAAAGCATTAGGTAAAGAAGCAGGATCTTCGATCTAAAAATCCGGTTCCAGTTTAAACTGTAAAGATAAAAACTACTGCAAAAGGCGAATTTTCCAAAATCAACATAGTTACTTGATTCTAAAGTCATTACTCCACTTCTTAACATCTTCCTTGTGCTTCTTCCACAGGTTCAAGATAAAATTCCCTCTTTACGCTTCAGCACTTTGCTCCAGAAACCACCATCATCTTCCCAGTCATCAAACTCCTTAAGTGAGAGACTTGTATTGCACTCAAGCATGGTGTAGCAATGAAAATTAGAGTGGTCTCCTCGCAAAGACAAACCAAAGCTCGTGCATTTTGTAAGTCATAAGCTCCTTACACAAGAAGTTGTGTATCACTCTCGCTGAGTACCCCATATGATTGTCATACAACTTGAAAATTTGTGACAAACCCCGATCTTTCTTCACTTCATTCAAATCTTTTGGCAGCCATTTCTCCAACATTTCCATAATGTGGACCAACCTGCAGTTGTTATTGATTTGAGAAACTTGGTCTCCTCACCCTCCTTAAAAATCTGATTTGGTAAATCCTTAGACATACCTACAACCCATTAAGAAGATTGTAAGTTCAACTCTTTAGCAGAAACATAGAAACAGAAAATTAACATGTTAAAGTATCATATAAATCGCACAAATAATGAGAGCAATATAAAGCGGGTTTTATATTTACAGTCTCCCTATTCTAGAATATGTTTTCCACTTATTTTTAACTTTAAAACGAACAACACAGTATGAGCAATCGCTCAATAACCGTGTCCCATTTTACATGGGACAATACTATCTTCACAAAATTTTCACTCTTTCACAAAGTTAAATCGTAAAGCGATAAGGACTAATCGACCCCTACAACAAATTATAATTGAAAATAGATACAAATCAAGTCATGTATGCCTTAATCGATGTCTAGGTGATGACATCAAACGCTAAAACTAGTTATAATTGAAAAGAGATACAATCAAGTCACTAAAAATTAGGGTTTTAAGAATTCAGAGGATGAAACACATACCATTTGTATGGAAATTGTAGAAATTTGATGAATCTGATCCAA
Source organism: Moricandia moricandioides (assembly GCA_905132885.1). Lineage (NCBI taxonomy): Eukaryota > Viridiplantae > Streptophyta > Magnoliopsida > Brassicales > Brassicaceae > Moricandia > Moricandia moricandioides. The sequence continues at coordinate 33,974 of CAJHQQ010000637.1, read as the reverse complement.
CGAAGTTAAGAATAGACGATGAAGAACAAATCCTAGGAAGAAGAAACATCATGAAAAAGAACAAAGACCAAGAAACAGAAAAGAAGAAGTTATATGAAACAACAAATTTTAACAAAGTGAAGAATCATCATAAATTAGTACAACATTCCTTAATTTTATATATGGACCAACCCAAAAGTGAAGAATCATCATAAATTATGACAAATCTAACTTATAGATGTCCCATTTTTCCAATTTTCTAATACATCTTAAAATCATCATAAATTAATACAACATTCCTTAATTTTATATATGGACCAACCCAAAATACAAAAAGACCAAAAGGAAATGGATAATGTCTTAATTTGCCTGGCCCAGGCCGTATAAATACTCAAATAATTAGATTGTGCACCTTGAGTCTCTAGTGCCTTTTTTTTTTATCAGTATCCAGTTTTTTTTTCTAACGCTGCCTATGATGCCACCAACTACACAATTTAGCTGATAGAAACCTCAGAGAATAACATAAACTACTGTGATGAGAGAATACAACACAAAGCTGAAAGGTTCCAGTGGATAGACTGCGTCAACCTGGTCTGAAACTTTCTCAACACAAATATTTGGGTGACTTTTAGAAAAAAGAGGCTAAAACAAATATATGCCGGCTTGAATACGTGCCCAAAACAAACAACATGATTATGAAAGTACACATGTACTTGTACATATATATAATATGAATGAGCTAAACTCAATTGAGCTGTAAAGGCATAAGGCTAAGAATGAGGATGGGGAAGTAACATGTTCCGAACAAAATATGCAAGCATTATATTAAGCAATTTGGAAATTTAAAAAACTTTTATCGATGCAGAAGTAACATGTCCTGCTTCTCGCACAATGTGGAAGATGCAATTAAGAAGAGATTCAGATTGTTCCATGGACTGGAAATAGAAGTGATTTACATTTCTCCAACTCTCACTTCTTTGGTCTAGATTGGTTACATCACAAAGCAACATATAAACATCAATTTTTTTTTTGGTGTCATGTTAAAATGTGCTTAGAAGATTAACAATTTATCTCTCGTCTAGGTAATATAAGAAACCATTTCATTCAGTTTGAAAATAATCGAATACAATAAAGAAAAATAATAATATTCAAGATCCATAAACAATGGAATATTCTACCACAACTTGTATTAGTTTTTAGTTTAGAAACGATATAATAAGTAATGCACGTTTCTGTAACAAGTATGACAATGACGACTTTTTACCTTGGAGGGTTATTACAAGAACCCACAAAAAACGAAAAAGAATAAAGAAGTCCAACAAAAATATGAATCCGTCTTCCTCTTCTTCTCGTAGGAAGTTTCTGGAGACAGGATTTGCGATCGGACAAAAAGAAGTAACAAGAGTTTTGATTCTGTTTCTTGTTTTGACGGCTTCATGTCTGTTTTTATACAAAACAGCGTATCCTCTGCAACGACTTTCGTTCAACAATCTAGCCTCTCTACTCGGTTCTCCATCTCCACAAACGGTAAGCTCTCATCAGTATTCAGATCTGGTTCACTTTTTTTTGCCCATATATTTTTCTTCTGTTTATCTGTCTTTGCTCACCCATTTCTTACTATTAAACGGTCAATTTACCTTATTTTAAAACCCATTTTGTATATGTGGATCCAGTTGTGTTGATCAATATACTTGTTTAGATTTAGAGGAGCTATCATCATTGGGTTATAGCCCTTGGATGTCTTAGAACTAGCTTATTCGATTTAATCGGCTTCATGTGTATAGTTTCCTGTCTGATTCAACGTTTCTAGTAATGGTTGAGGGTATGGTTATATAACTTTTGATGTGTGTAGCTGAGTTATTTTTAGTGAGTATTCTTGTCTAAAGCACACATATATTGTAATCCTTTGTATGATGTTCTTCTTGTCTATTAATGAATTAAGTTGGCAACCAAAATTAAAATTAAAATTAAAATTAAAATTAAAATTAAAGAAACCTTTGCACCTTAGAGCTCTCAAAGTTCTTACAAATTAAAAATAAATGTATTTATTTAATAAAATCACTTTAAAATCAATTGGCCATTAACATAATAACAAATGACAAAAAAGGTTCTAAAAAGTCAGAGAAAATTTCTCTGCACCGAACTGATTCTCCTTCTCTCTTACTTTATCTATGCTTTTTATTTTTTAATATCAACATACTCTATTAAAAGTTACGGTTGGAGGTACTCTTATATAATAAATTAGATATTGAAATTGAAAGACTTTGCAACGCCTACAATATTTCAGTTTCATATTCTCAAACTTTTTTATGATGTCTTCTCTATAAATAGTTGTCCATCTTCCATTGGTTTTAAGTTCAGCTTACTTTGTTTTTCAGATAAAACCAAACATCGCTTTAAGGAAGATGTTGGAGAATGCGTCGAATGAGAACAATACAGTGATTATAACGACACTGAATCAAGCTTGGGCAGAACCAAAATCCATATTTGATCTCTTCTTAGAGAGTTTTCGTATGGGACAAGGAACACAAAAGCTTCTGAAACATGTAGTTGTGGTTTGCTTGGACTCCAAGGCGTTTCAACGATGCTCACAACTTCATTCTAATTGCTATTACCTTGAAACCTCTGGAACTGATTTCTCTGGCGATAAAGCTTACAACACTCCTGATTATGTCAACATGATGTGGCGCAGAATTGAGCTTCTCATACAAGTTCTGGAAATGGGTTTTAACTTCATATTCACGGTATCAACCTATTATCTTAATTCTTCATCCCTCAATTGATTTTGTTCAAGATATAGAATCAATGGCTACAATTAGTAATATGTTGAATAGTAAAATAGCATAATGGTCAAAGGGTCAGCATGCTTATACATTGTTATAATCTGAGCTAATCACTTATATGTATAGGACACTGATGTAATGTGGCTTAGAGATCCATTTCCTCGGCTATATCCAGATGGAGACTTTCAAATGGCGTGTGATAAGTATTTTGGAAACCCTACAAGTTTTGACAACTGGGCCAACGGAGGTTTCGTATACGTGAGATCAAACAATCGAAGCATTGAGTTTTACAAATTCTGGTACAAATCTCGACAGAACTATTCATGGTTACATGATCAAGATGTGTTCAACAGGATCAAGAAAGACCCTTTTATATCTAAGATTGGCGTCAAGATTAGATTCTTTGATACGGTCTACATTTGTGGGTTTTGTGAACCTAGCAAAGACATAAACTTGGTTTGCACAATGCATGGCAATTGTTGCCTTGGTTTGAAGAAGAAGATTCATGATCTGAATCTTATTCTTGATGATTGGAGAAACTATATCTCTTTGTCAAAACATGTGCATAACACGACTTGGAGTGCTCCTCTTAGGTGCCTGGAGAAATAATAATTTATTTTATGGATTTGGATGGAAAGCAGATCCAAAATTAAAAATCCACTTCTTTTTGTATGAAAAACTTTTCTACGTTCTAATTTAATCAAATTGTTTTTTTAGTTATTAATCTTGGAATGTTGATGCATGTTACTGGTTTGAGTTGTAGTTTAGTTTAGTTTCTGCTAGAAAATAAAATGATCTTGATGATGTTTCGTTTGGAGGGTCATTGTTGATGCGAAAACTTGCTATGTGGAAAGGTAGACGAAACATGTGACATCTTTTCTTTGTATGTCTATATATTATATGGACATGCATGAGGGGAAGTCTTTTTGGTTCATCGGTAACTTCATATTGTGCTGGATTACATCCCTCGAAGATTACCAATCAAATGAATAGACATCGACTCAACTGAGTGAAGTCGGTTAGATTTTACGCTGATTTAAGGAGATAAAAATCAAACTTGCCAAGTATATAAAGAGAAGGAGGAAGAGCGAGAGAGTCATTCACAAACACACATGATTTGGCACAAAAAACTAGGGTTTATATCTTTTTCATTATCTTGTCGAATTACTTTCTTTTTCTCTAATTTCATAAAACCTCTTTGTAATCACCTCGTCACCATTCAATAAACGTCTTTCAATTAATCCATATCGAATTCGTGTATATTTCAGTACTGCATTGAATTCAAATTAAATAACTGGTATGAGGGGCGGATCTAGAATCAAAATTAGTTGGGAGCACTACACAATTTTTCACTATACATATTTTTTTGGATTGGAGGCACTTGTACAAATACAAGCTTAAGGTTAAAAATATTTCAAAAGTAGATGGGGGCACGTGCCCCCGTAGGTGATGCTCTACGTCCGCCCCTGACTGGCACCATCTGTAGGGACAACTGAAAGCAATACCAAAAAATATTTCTATGTTAGGAGTCAATCCTACCGGCACAGAGACAACTATGTCGGGACAGAGATCGCCTCCATGATATAGATGAAGAAAGATATGATGGAACGCTTTGAAAAACAAGAGGAGGCTAATAAGGCAACCAGTGTCGTCTCGACGCGATATCTGCCGCCCTCACACCTCATGCAGCAAACGATGGCGATCAAACACCTCCAAGTAGGGTTATTTTCCCTCCTACTAAGGAAACCAACCGAGAAGTTGCTGAGCTACAAAGTTCATTGCAAAATATCAACTCAAAAATCCATAAAGAAACAAGCTCGGCTGCCGAAAAGAACATGTATTCGCTACGACCCTAAAGACTTCCTTCACAAAAAAGATTACCGACATGAAAGATTCATTAAACCGATAAGTTTTGAATCTCATCCTTCTCAGAAGACTCTGGAACGTAAATCACGTCCATCAAGTCATATGACTACAAACATTGCTAGTAGCAGCCACAACATCGTAGAAAACAGCTCTCAAGGCAATCCATCAACATCCTCAACTCATTTGCCTCCTAGGTCTCTATCAGGTGAAACTTCAGGGTCTTCTCAACCCAGTTTACCACCTCATAACTTAAACATCACAGAACCATCCTCCTCCGGCCAATCAGAGTTCCAACTCCTGAAGAAGATTATGCGGTAGCAGAAGGGCCATCTGAAGCACCAAAGCCAAGTCTAGAAGAAATTACAGGTGCGTCAAGACCAGTCTTTCCAGAGAGCAAAACCTCTAAACCAAAATCTGAAAACCAAGATGTGGACTCATAATTAGAAAATGGTCAGGAAAATGGGTGTGATCAGCTTCTAATTCCTCCAGAGGCTAAAATTCCAAACAACGGTGCAGAAGAACAATCTATGACGATGGTGATTGATAATTTTTTTGGTGATGACAGAAATCTTCAATCAAAATAGCATTGAAACTACCAGTGTTTGCTTTGTTTAGGTCTTTGCAATCAAAACGGTACTATATGCTATTGAGTTTTGTAGGTATGATATAAAATCAGAGAAGAAGCAGTGTATGTATTGAGACTTCCATTTTTATTTTGTTAAATTTTTCTTGATTGTAAAACTTGTTTAAGAGAATGAAGAAAGCTTATCTTAGTGATCTAACTGGTCTAATTGGATTGTCTAAAACCACACATTGTAGATTGTAATGCTTTAGAAGAAATTTTACTTATCACCTGTTGTAAATTTGGTTCATGTTTAGTGAATTCCTTTAACTGGATTATATTAGTGATACAGTAACACTAGTAAAAATCTGACGCATAGCCACTACAACTCAGTGGCTATAGAGCATAAATTCATGGCTGAGAAAAAAAGAGCCACGCTTTTGGAAAGGAAATTTACCGTGGCTATAGCCTCGTGGCTGAAAAAAAGTGTGGCTTAACGTGGCTAATAGCCACGGTTTTACCACGCTGTTTTCGTGGCTTATATAGCCACGATTTTAACAACAATAAGTGTTGCTATATATAGTGGTTGTTATAGCCACAGTTTTACCACTAATTTAAAGTGGCTATTATAGCCACTATTTGCCACAACTTCTTCGTGGCTATGTAAAGCCACGGTATGTTTTTATTTTCGTGTTATTCTTAGCCACGTTTCCAGCCAGTGTTTTTATTGTGGCTATTTTTTATAGTCACTTTTGTAAATGGTCTTCTTTCAATTAGTTTTAATTTGTCAAATTTTATCAATTTTTTTTTCATTCAAATATTTAAACATTGTACAGTCAATGAAAACAGAAGTTGCATTTATATAAAAGAGTACTAGGTTCAACATTACTAAAACATAGATAATTATACAAGAGAAGAGTTTTAAAGAGTCTAAAAAGACTCTACAAAATACATAGTTAAATAGTCTAAGAAAATTCTACCAAAAGACCAGCTAGAGTTTGATGAACCTTGTTACAAAAGAGAAGTGAGGATGAACAACTTCTAAATGCCATTGAGAGGTTAAGGTTGAGTAGTTGGGGATTGAGGCTGAGCAGAAGTTTGTCCAGTAGGTGGTTGGGGACGCAGAGTTTGGAGTAACTCATTGATTGCATCTCTTATTGCTGCAAAGTCCAGTCCTGCTTCATCTCAGACATGTCCTGCCTCACCTCAGTGACATCAGCAGTGACACTTTGGAGGCTTGTCTCAAGACCGCCCACACGCATCTCCAGCTCCAGGTTACGGGCAAGACCATTAGGGACGCGAGAAGAAGGTGCGTGATACCTGGATTGGGCACTACCCAGTCCATAAACATGTCCCCTCTTACCCTTAGCATTTTGTGAGAGGAAAGGAAAAACAATGAAAACTAACACCAAGAAATCTGAAATTTTTTAATCAAAACATAGCATAAGACATTGTAAATCACATTCTTAAGAAGCTCTAAGTCATATCTAATTCCACATACAAATCAGAGCATAAAACAATTAATAGAATTGAAGATTCTCAAGTAAACATACCTTCAGATAAGCTTTTTTTTTATCTTGAGGCGAGAAGGAGCAGATGATGCACTTGGACTCCCGGGTGATCCTTCAGTGTTAGAGAGTTGTGTGGCTTCCATCTTTGCTTGAGTAACCAGCTCTTCAGCACGATAGACCAAAAAATTCCCATCTGCTCGGGTGTGTGTCGCTCTGACTAGGTCAGTCTATGATGGTCGTTCATTACTACCAGACGCAACCATCTGCAAAAAAAAAAACATATTTTACAACAGATTAGAAAAAGCACAATATTTAAATATATAGACATGGAAAGATACCATGTTATACTCTATCCTTGCAAAAGACCTAGGTCCTGCATTATGCTTGTGGCAACCTTTACCCACATGATCAGATTTGCGAGATTTTGCAGCCTTCTTGCTCTTCTTTTTAGCTGCATCGGTCGCCCAATGCTCCAACAGCATTGTCCAGTCAGCATCATTGATATACTTTGCCTTCTTGTGTTGTCTTTTCTTCTTTCTTATCCTTTCACCAATGCTTGTCCATGTTTTTTTCTTTTATAGACCATAGACCAAGTCATTAAATTCAGAGTCCCAATAAAAATTTTGCTACAAAAGAAAACAAAACAGTAAGTGATTTAAAAACATGTAAGAGACATATACAACGTAAGAAAACATAACATCAACTCACTTACCACAAACGTATGCCACTATGAATCCCTCCTTTCATCAGGAACCTTCCTCCAACTCCTCCAAGGCCCCATGTAGTATGCTTGCCAAGTTACACAAATGAAAGAGTTGACACATGGGTCAATACCAAACCTAAAATGATAACATACATCAGTAATAGAAACAATGCATTCACAAAAAAGCCTAAAAATAAACTATCATAAGTAATCTTACCATAAAAATCCATTGATTTTATCTGGATGGAGATGAGGCTGTGATAGCCTAGCAGGTGAATTGAGCATGACATTGAGGGTCATCTGCGGGTAGCTATTGGAACGAGAAGAGGAAGCAGCATGGTTCAAATCCGGCCCAGTAGCACCATGAGGCATAGGAGGAGGTGCAGCAGTTGTCCCAGGTACTCTTTTTGAGTTCATTTGTCCACAACCAAATAAAAAGAACCATGAGTTAGAATCTTATACGATCGAAATAAGAAAGGCAGAGAAAAAAAACAAAATAAGAGAGACAGAGACAAAACCGAAAGATATCGAAACCCTAAGAAACAGAGACAACTCTAACATAGAAACAATCGAGAGAAATCGAAACCCTAAGGAACAAATAGACAGTAACAACCGAAAGAACTCGAAACCCTAAATCAGAAACAAAAACTAAACATGCAACAAGAACATTTAAGTGACAGAGACTGAAACCCCCAAATCGAAACACTATGGAAAGAAAAAAACGCAATCAAAACTAAGTAATCGAAACCCTAAATCAAAACGAGACATTTCTCGGAAAGAGAAAAAGAGGGGCCTTGAGAGATGTGAGAAGGGATCGAGAGACGTCGTGGTTTGGAATCGGAGAAGGCGAGGCTTTGAATCGGAGACAGCGAGGCTTCGAATCGAAGATGGCGAGGTTTCGAATCGGAGAGGGTTACCTCGAGTGCTTTCGTCGGTGTGACACTCTTTTTTATCTAAGTGTCGAGAAGAAAGGGGAAACCCATATTAAAAATCTTTCAAAAAAGCCACGATAAAGGCGTAGCAAACCGTGGCTGCATTTTAATAATTGGAGCCAAAACCAATTAAATTAGAGCCAAACCCAAATAAATTGGAGCCAAACCAAATGGTTTTGCCAAATTTCGTCATAGCAACGCAAGTCCCACGAAATTGCAGTGGCTAAAGCTTAATATCAACCGCAAAATGGAAAATAATTGGAGCCGCTGGTTTTTTCATAGCCACTGTTTAGCCACGAAGTTATTGTGGCTTGTTTAGATCACTTTCACGAAACCTCAAACCTTTAACACCTAAACTATAACCCCTAAAGTCTTACCCATTAACCTCTTCTCATACAACAACAACATATCTCAACCTCATAACTTATTTTTCATCCTTACAATTTTTTTAACACATTCAACCTTAAAAAAATTTGTATATTTTGTTTTTACATTTTTTTCAACATATTTTACAACCTTAAAACATATTATACAATCTTAGAATATATTTTTCTATTCTGAATCATCATCTGAATCACGGCATGCTTCTACATCACCATCTGATACATATTCATCGTTTGGAGGATTCACCGAAGCAATATCATAATCAGACACATCATCAACAACATGTGTTTCCACTTGTAACAATGAACTTTAAGCAACATGATCACGTCTATCATCTAGCCATACCGTTAAAGCAATTTCTGACGTTTGTCGGATTTCTCGGGGAAATTTTTGCGCATGCCTACCAGTCATCGACTGATTGTCAACGTATCCTGGATAAGGAATAAAACATGATTGATCACAGTTGCCTGGTAATACAAAAAGATCATATTTTGCATATTTTCTTCGTGGTGAGACATCAACAAGCCCAAATGGATGTATTCTCATACTGTGGTTTTCCGTCATGTCAAACAAACGAACATTTAAAAACCATGACTTTCAAGCCAACATCACCATGATACTCCACCATAATGATATCTTGTATGAGGCCATAGTAGTCTTTCTCATTGGTTCTCGGTACACATACACCATAATATTGAGTTTTCTTATTTTGACCCTGGTTATGAGTGTGGAAAGTGTATCACGTGTGTGGTATATTGGCCAAGACCTATACCTACGCCTAGGACCTTGTACAAAATCCAACATCCACATAGGAAATGTGTAATACTGAGTCTCATCATTAATCCTTAATACAATAACATTGTTATATATTAAAACTTTAATTAAATGAATTGTGGAACATAATTATATAAAAAAATAACTCACATAGTCTTTGCACCATTCAGAAAATTTGGTGTCTTTCGCTTTTTGCATTGCAGCTGGAGTAATATGAGGAACACTAAGCGTCATATATTCTTCAAACATCCTGCACACATTTAAATCTTAATTATGTAACTAGAAATATGTATTTATATTATATTTTTCATAATATAAAACTGCCTTTCATATGGAGCAAATGTCTCAGAGTTGAGCATCATAAATGTCTGAAGAACGGTGTTATCTTCATCATTCAACCAACCAGTTTAGTATTGACCACTGATTCTCCCTTCATGGTAAAACAAGGGTGGTATATCCAGATAATTGTATGAGAAACGAATATCACTCGGACCTTCTGGAATGTTCATGATTTCAGGATGCCCAAAAAAATTTGAGGAAGCATTTGAAATCTCCTCGTTTATCCATTGTGCAACTATCGAACCTGCAATGCGTGCTTTGTTTTTGACCATCTTCTTCAAATGGTACATGTATCTTTCAAATACATACATCCACCTAAAATGGACGGGACCACCTAAGGCTACCTCATCTGGAAGGTGCACAAGAAGATGTTCCATAACATCGAAGAACAATGGAGGAAATATCTTTTTCAAGTTACAAAGCTTCACACCGATATTTGCCTTTAAAAGGCCAACATCTGACTCTTTCAAAATCTTCGAAGAGATATCTCAGAAGAAGAGGGCAATATTTGTAAACAAAACATTTAAGTTAATTATAGCATCAATTATAGTAAATTATAAAATGATACAAAGAAATAAATACCTCTAATCGCTGTGTGAACATTTTTTGGAAGGAGTTTAACGAACGAAATGGATATAGTCGTTCCATTATGATACGACAGTCATGACTTTTCAGTCCCTGTAGCTTTAAATTGCTTTTTTAATACATCGACTAATTTTGGAGGCGTATTCATGAAATTTATGTCATTTTTCAACCATAAAAGAAATGGTCGTTTCCCCACATTTAGCAGCCTAAATATTGGCACGGGCATCGTTTCATCCTCTTTCATCTCTAAATCCCTGGAAGATCCAATCTGCTTTTGATGTTGTCATTCGTCTTTCCGGGAGCATTTAACAATGTGTTCGTCAGGTTATCGAAGAAGTTCTTCTCAATATGCATGAAATCAAGGCTATGCAGAAGAAGATGATTTTCCCAATACGGTAAATCCCAGAAGATACTCTTTTTAACCCAATTGTGAGTAACTCCATATCCAGATATTGTCTTCGATGGTTATCATGTCCATTCCCTCCACATTCAACAAATTTTGATATCATTTATATTATTTATCCTTTCACGCAATATTTCTTCTCCGGTCAACCACGGTGGAGGAGGATCTAAAACTGTTTTTTCTCGTCTAAATGCTTGAGTGTTTTTCCTGTAAGGATGATCTGCATCTAAAAACCTTATGTGGCAATCAAATAAACTATGTTTTTCCGTTAGATAAACAGAATGCACCAATCTCATCTTGGCAATATGGGCACACTAACCGACGATGAGTTGTCCAACCTGAAAACATCCCATACACTAGAAAATCGCTTATCGTCCACATCAAAACTGCTCGCATTTTGAATTTTTCTTTCATTGAAATATCATATGCCTCCACACAATCCCTCCATAACAGCTGTCATTATTCAATCAACGGCTGAAGGTAAATATCTAAGCTTTTCCTTGGATGTTTGGACCCGGGAATTAGCACTGAAAGGTAAAATAATTATCTTTTCATACACATTCCCGGAGGCAAATTGTATGGAGTTACAATAACGGGCCAAAGGGAATGTGCTTCGCCATTCATACCAATCGGATTAAACTCATTTGTTGATAAGCATAGATAAATATTTCGGCTTTCAGCAGCAAATCCAGGAATGGCATCAGATGGGTGATGCATTCGCCTTCCGGAGTCACATGTTCCTTATGCCACCGCATATTGGAAGCTTTCGCCTCAAGTTGGTATAGACGTTTCAGATGATCTGCGATAGGCATGTAAAACATTCTCTGCTTTGGCTTGTTTTTTCCTTTTCCATTGTTCGGGTAGTAGCGATCTTCTCTACAAACCATACAATTAACCAACTTCACATCTTCCTTATAAAATAGCATACAATTCTTCATGCAAACATAAATCTTCTGTACGGGTAACCCAAGACCTCGTGTCAGTTTCTTTGTCTCGTAATATGTTGCTGGAGCATTATTCGGCTGCGGAAGCATTTTTTTAAATACTTCAGATATCTCATCTACACAAGTTTCCGCCAAATTATAATCATTCTTTACTTTCATCATCCGCGAAGCAAGAGACAACTGAGATATTTCGTCCACACACCCTTCATAAAGAGGTTGGCTAGCTACTTCAAATGCTTCAAAAACACTATCTCGATATGGCTCTGTACGTCTGTCTCTTCTATAGGTTCCAGTATGTATGGTGGCACAATGTCCGCTGGTACTTCTGGATTATTATGGTAGTGATCTTCATGAGAATTCCAAGCAAGAGTCTCCTATATTTCATCTTCACCCATTGAATGATTCGCCCCAGAACTCTCACCAAAAGTGTAGAATTTCTCTCTATGACTCGTCCAAACCTAATAATTTCCATTAAAAGCGTATAAGAATAGATGTCTTGAGACAACTTTTTCATCTCGTTGATTCCCATTTTTGCATCGAGCACACAGACACAATAACATTTGCAGCTCCTTGTAATCTGCTTGATTACACGCAAATTGAAGAAATGCGTTAATGCCTTCGAGAAACACTTCTGAAACGGAATTACTCTCAGGATCAATCCTTTGATCCATCCATTCCTTTTAATCAAAGTAGAAAGACATAATTTTGTTTAGAAATTTTGGTTGAAGAACAAAAGTTTTCAATGTTTCACTTGGAAAGTGCATATATTTTACAAATTAGCTATGATATAGCCACGAAATGTTCGTGGCTTTAAAAAATATCACTGCTAAACGAATCTTCTCTATTTCGAACTGCATAAAGTAAATTGAAATCATTGCATAGCCATGACAGAACCGTGGCTATGTACATTTATTCAAATGATTGGACAAAACACTGACGTTTCGATGTCGACACAGAAAAAAAATCAAGCCACTATTATTGTAATGGTAATTTCATGGCTATTATATTGGCCACGAATTCTTGGCTTTCTTTTATAGCCACAGTTTTGTAATGGCAGTTCTATGGCTATGCGGTAGATTTATACTAGTGTAATTAATTACTTATAATCAGCTGTGTTACTCTGATATAGTTGTATACAATGCGAAGGGTGTATTTTGTAGGGACTCTTGCGTAGTTTAGAAGGTTCCCTTTCCCCCCCCCAAATTTAATATGCTTTAATGATCATGAATTCCACAGGTTGACTGTGGCTGGAGACTTTACTGGTCAAAAAACAACAACTCAAGAAACTGACACACTAACCATGTTCGCTCAACTAAACCTGTATCTTTGTTCAACTAAACATCATTTATTCATCTCAGGTTCTGGAAATTACTAGATTACCCCTAACCATGTTCAACGACTTAATGACTTTTATTCTCCTTGTTTGCAGTTACTTTAATGTAACGCATTAACATATAGTAAGCTGGTTTTTAAGACATTAATCAAGAGCACTTCAACGGCTTTTCTGGTTCTGGATGCGATATACCTAATAGAGTACCTAATTTCTTTGACATCATTATGGTATAACATTACTTGCATTTGACTTACGAAAAATTAAATTGTTTTTCTTTTGTATTAAACTCATTCTTATTGAGATAAAAAAAGATGCACACGAGATTAGATAAGGCAGTTTGCATTAAAATAATATTCATTTGGTTGGTGGGTCATGCGCCAAAGTGACCGAAAAAAGCTCTTTGATTATGCGTGTTCTGTAATTTTTGATCTGATACAAATCTTTTTTAATAGATAACTTTTTATTTGAATTGTTTTCAAAACATGGAAACGTATTGAAACTACGCCAGAGTTGCTTTCAGAAGAAAAGAAAAGTGTAGAGAACGAAAAGAAAACAATGATAAAAAGAAATGAAAGATACTTATTAATATTTCTAAAAAAAAAACAGCACAGAATTGATGTCGTCCGTTATTTTAATAATCAACATTTTTGTTTATAATAAGTTAATAACTGAAAAAGATCTTGTGATTCCTTTGTTGATAAGTAGTACTATTATATTATGTTTTAATCTTTGTTATCGTTCTGAACTTGTTTGCTAATTACTTAAACTTTACGTTTAGGAGAAAGAAAAATGAACTATACGTGCTAATTTCGTTTTATACTTTTTGGTTTATACTTTAAGCTATACTTTTAGGTCAAAGCTTATCTCTTGAATATTTGTAACAGTGTCGTGCGATGGTTTCTTGGAGCCTAAGAAAAAAAATGAAGTGTTTCAAAAGAATCTTGAAAATAAAAGTATAAACAGTAAAAATGTATATTACAATAAATAAAATGTACTTTATGATTTTAAAAACAATTATACGAAATTAAATTGATAATTGGTTGGACTGTGGCTGTAGAAATTTAGCTATAATTGAGTTAGTTGTAACTCTAAATTTGTTACTATAGTCTTTTTTGCAGATGTTTTTGTTGTAATTAAATTTGTTGTAGTTTTAAATTATATGATGCATATATTTTAAAATAAAATATGCGAAATATGTTATATATATATAATAATTATTCTTATCAATTAAAATAATTTATATTAATATTTTTTATAAATGATCAAAGCTTATTGTTATTTAAAATGTAATGTTCAACTAATATTTATGTTATTTAAAATATTTAAAAACACCAAAAATTAAATCAAAATTATTTATTATAATTATCTAATTTATTTGATATTATATTTTTTTTTAAAATTAAAGATTCTACAGCTTTTACATCCTATAAAAGAAAATGTAGGTTTTTCTTATCTAAATACATACATAAAAAGTTTTCTTTATTCTTTTTGTTATAGCTTTAAAAATAAAACTAAGGCATAATTGATAAAATTAATAGAAACTTGATGTAAATTTTAACTTTGTAAAGAATGGAAATAAAGCCCAACCATTCACCTCCTAAATTTTACAAACTTCATACTATTCATTTTTTTACAAAGAAAAGTCTAATTGATTAGTTCATATATAAATATATATATATATATATAATATTTTTTATTTTTCGGTAGCTACATACGGATTACTAAGTCAAATAATTTTATGAAATACACTTAGTAATTTAATGGATAATACGTTAAGAAAATGATTAAAACATCATAAACATGAAGACAACAAAACTGAAGCTAATGAAGAACATAATTTCTTCAAACGTAAATAACATATTTATATAGACAATCGACCACATGCATAAGATGAATACAAAATATTTTTTTGGTTAAATGAATAGAAATTCTTCTAGCAACATCCTACAAAGACAGAAAGTAATATATTTTGGTATTTGTTATAGTTAAAAACTTAAAATAGTTCTTTACATTTTTTCTCTAACAATTTATATTTTTTTTAGTAGAAAAGAAATAAGTCAATGTAATAAGTGGGGCCTTGAAATTAGATGAGAAATTGGAGGCCTGTTGCCCCTTTTCTTTGAGGGTGAGCACGGCTCTGATTTATAAGTGGAGATGTGGAAGTTTCCAATGCTATTTATCTTTTCATTTGTTTATCTTGTTCTTATAAAGCATAATGATGGAGACAGAGAACAATTATATTTGGTGTATTAGCTTTTGTTCAGTGGAGTGGAAGTCACATTTCCAACAAAAGGATACTAACTGTTTACAAAGTTACTTACTTTTCAATGTTTTAGAAATTTGTTTGTCTATAATAATTCCAAATTGAATAAAGTAAACCCTCCTATATTATAGCTAAAAGAAGAGAAAGAAAAAGTAACATATATCCCTAGGAATGCATTTCGGAAAACAATGGATAAAATGATACTATAAAGTATATATATCAATAGAAATGCAATTTTGAAAACTACAATGTAAAATTAAGGCAACCAATAATAACCAAAATCTTCTTAATTCTATAAATCAATGATACTATTTTTATTTTAATTAATCAGAAAGCTTTGGAGTTGTCTTTTCAACATAAACAAACTAAATCTTTAATCACAACTCAAATTCATATTTTAACAAACGGACTCATGTTTTTAATTGGTCAAATCGTATAATTCGTATATGAAGATGCAATTAGTAGATTGTAATCACATGTTGTATATAATTAATTTCGTTCAACATTTTATTGTAGTAGATTAAGATATATCCCATAAGTCTACCACTGTTGGAATCGCAGTAGGTTCAACGAACCACCGAAAAGTAAATAGTACTAGTAATTAACTGTGGAAATAATAGTCGTTGTAACTAATTTGCTATAGAGAAAAAACACAAATAGCTATGTGCCAAAAACATTTACCACTATGCTGTTTTTCTTGTTCATCTACCACTATGAATCTATGAGATGTTGAATATAGGACTTAATCATAATTTAGTAGACGACGACGTCAAAAACAATTACGTAGAATACATGTTTTAAAAGATTACATTAATGACAAACTCAACAAATCCAACTGCAATCAACATCAATAAATGGCATTTAACATGTTTCTAAGAATATTACAACAAACTAACATACAATTGATGCTGTTCTAGAAGCTCTGGCGATCATTTTTACATTCAATTTTATGGTTTCCAAAAATCATGATGAAATTTATAGAAAAGTATACTCTTTATGTTTTATAATAAGTGTCATTTTAATATTTTTCTTTTTCCATAAAAAGTGTTATTTTAGAATTCAATGCAAATTATAATTATTTTTAGTTTTTAAATTTAATTGCAAACTGTATTGATTTTATAAATAATTTTATGTATCTCAAATATGTGTAATTAATAACAAGTTAACACATTTCAATCACTTTCTTAATTTGTGTGAAAAATGGCAAAGATACATTTATTAAAAAACGGAGGGAGTAGTTTTTTATAAATGGCTTGTAAAATATAAAATAATAATTTGGAAAAGTTAATTTATAAAGTTTCCAATACTAAAATTATACTTATACGACATAAGAATTGAAAAGGCCCTAAATTCAATATTATTATGGTGAACAACAAATTGTTTTGAAACATGCGACAAAATTGGTGATCTAGGGCTTCTGGCTATTGTATCTTGCAAGGCTGCTCGCAGCCGCTGTTGAGACCTCTTGGTGGCATCGATGGTGAACCTGGAGACTCCAGGAGTGGAGTATGGTCTTATTGTACATGCACATGTCCCAAAACCTGTTCAAAGTTGACTTTTAGTGGCTATTGAAGAAGTATGGTGTAGATGTTTTGACAAAGGATGAATTACACTCAATCGTAATCCCAGATGATGTCTCCGATAGTGCAATGCCTCTGTGGGAGGATATGCTAGTAGGAAAGTTTCTGGACATGACCCCCCTCCCCCCATTCATATCATATGAATATAATATAAAATTTGGAGTTATGGCGAGAATGCATCGAAAACAAAGTTTTTGAAGTGAACTCGACAACTATGAGATTTCGTGTGCATAACCCGAAGTCCCTTGAATGTATTTTACGCAGAGGTATGTGAAATATTGCAGGTTTTCCAATGGTAATCACTAAATGGGAACCTAAAAAAGGAGAGGAAAGGAAGAAGATGACTCAATCCCGATGTGTGTTCATTAAAAAGTACCTTTGCATATGTTCTCTTGGTAAAGTCTTAGTTTCATAATGAGTGCAATGGGACACCCAGTGAGGCTTCATCCATAAACCTCATCATGTTCTACATTCGAGGTGGCAAAAGTATTTGTGAATGTTGATGTTACAAAGGTTCTACCAAAGGCAATAACATTCTCAAAAAATGGTAAGGATTCACAGCAGAATTTATCTACAGAAAAGGTATGTGCGATGAAGAAGAAAGAAGTACCAGTACTGGTAGAAGATTTGCAGCTCCCTTTATCTGTAAACATCAAAGCAAACGAGGAAGGTAAAGTCTAGAGCACTCAGTGTAAGGAAGGGACAGAAAATCCTCTAGTGGAGGATCCAAAACAAACGGAGTTGAGTAATGATGAAAATGAAAATGTTAAATGTGTCACCCTCAAAAATTGTTTGATCGCCAGTGAAGACTCCAGGTGAAAATCAAAAGGAAAAACCTATTGTTTCAGCATCAAAAGACTTTGTACTCAGTGTGGATGAAGCTGAGGATGATGATGAGGTCTGTGATGATCATCACATATTGGAGGAAAGAATAAGTGAAAAAATTAATGTAGAGAAGAAGAATGAATAAGACACACATACAACCAATCTTTGGCCATGAAGATAGTCAGATACCTCTGCCATTGTGTGTTTCAAAGAAAAAACAGAACAACCCTATTGACAACTCATCTCTGCCACCTGATACAATTTCGGTAGGCATGAGTACAAGGTCCTCCTGCAGTAATTTTTAAATGTCAAGTTTCTTTTGAAATGTGCGCGAATTTAACAAACCTATAAAACATTTTGTGGTGAAAGAGTAAAAATAAAGACATGTTGTTTGGTTGTTTATTGGAGATAAGGATCAAGCAGGTAAAGTCAATAGGACCATCAATATTGTTTTCAGAAGTTTGTCAATGATGGCTAATTATGAACACATTAATTGAGGAAGAATTTGGTTAGTATAGATGGATATTGTTTGTATGTCACCAGTATACAAATAAAATCAAATGATAGTATGTTTTTTATGTATAAATGGAATGGAGGAGGAGTTTTTGTACATTTGTGTATGCAAAGAATGTAGTGGAAGAGCGTAAGAGTTTATGGAAAGATCTTTGTACTCACCATAACTAACCTCTCTTTCAAAATAAAGCTTGATGTTAATGGGAGACTTTACTGAGATTCTGGTTGGAGAAGAGCACTCATGTTACACACAAGGACCTTTTAGGTATGCGTGATTTTCATAGGGTAGCATGTCGTTGTATGCTCACAGATATGGGTTACCAGGGGCCTTTTTACACATGGTGTAATAAAATGGAGGATGGAATAACCTATAAGAAGTTGGACATGGTTCTCCTAAATGATATTGCTTTGCATCGGTTCTCGCATGCGTACTCAGTTTTCGAGCTTGGTGGGTGTTCTTACCATATGAGATGTAGGATAAAACTTACACCAGAGAAAGACAAGATAAAAAGACCATTCAAGTATGTTAATGCAATTAGGAAGATTCATGGGTTTCTTACAATGGTGGAGGAGTTTTGGAATACCACAAAGAAGTTATTTGTATCAAATCTGCTACTTTTAGATTTTCCAAAAAAACTTTAAGCCTTGAAACCTTTGATAAGGGAGATTGGTATAGCGAATTTGGGAGACCTAACGAAGAAAGCAAAGGAAACGCATATTAATATTTGTGAGAAGCAAAAGAATACTCTAGGTGAATTTACTTCGGAACTCATGCAGGAGGAAGCAGAAGCTTATGAGCATTGGTTGCGTGTTGCGGAGTTGGAAAAAGATTTCCTAAAACAAAGATCAAAACTCCAGTAGCTAGAGGTGAGATACCAAAACAAAAAAATGTTTCATAACTCTATCCGTAATAGACAAGCACATAATATGATTTGAGAAATTTTATGTTTGAATTGTGTGAGTAGACACACATAGTGATATTAAGGAAGAACCAATTTATTTTTTCTTAAATTTTTTGAATAAGAAACCAATCAACTATGATGGTGTTTCTAAAGAAGAACTCGAGAAGCTTATTAGTTATAGATGTGATATGGAGGATGCTACTGTGCTGGGAAAATAAGTGTCCATGGAAGAGGTGAATAATGTAATGTTATCAATGCCATCATACAAAGCACCAAGGCCTGATGGGTTCCCATGTGATTTTTTAAAACTACATGGCCAATAATTTCCCATGGCTTCACAATTTTTTTATAATCAGTTTTCAAGCTAGGGTTTATTCCGAGAGACTTGTAAAGGACTATCATAAGGACAGTGTATCACCAAGATGTGCCATGAAGATAGACATATCGAAAGCGTTTGATTCAGTTCAATGGGACTTTGTTCTAAAGAGTTTAGAATTAATGGATTT
Organism: Moricandia moricandioides; assembly: GCA_905132885.1. NCBI lineage: Eukaryota > Viridiplantae > Streptophyta > Magnoliopsida > Brassicales > Brassicaceae > Moricandia > Moricandia moricandioides. The sequence continues at coordinate 14,287 of CAJHQQ010000637.1, read as the reverse complement.
TGCAGAACCATTTTTACATTTGATCAGACTGTGCATCACCACACCTTCCTTCTCAGTGCAAGTTAATGGAGAACTGGAAGGCTATTTTCAGCGTGGTAGGGGGTTGAGACAAATTTGTTCACTCTTTCGTATATCTTTGTCTTTTGTATGAATGTGATGTCTATAAAGATAGACAAAGAAGTTGCGGAAAAGAGATTTCAGTATCATCCTGATACAAATTGTGTTTTTTGAAGGTACAAAACAATATATAGAGCGGGGGGGGGGGGGGGATCTCAATTTTGATGAGTTTGAGTTCTGTTCTGGTTTGAGTACAAGCTTAGAAAAATCAACTATCTATATGGCTGGTGTGTCAGATCAAACACGGCTCTCTATCCTAACAAAATTTCTTTTTGCAGGAGAGAAACTTCATGTTCGGTACTTGGGACTGTCTTTAATGACTAAGGGGGTCACTAAACAAGATAACATGCCCCTGATTGAAAAGATTTGCAATCACATAAGCAACTGGACAAGTAGGTTCATGTCATATGCTGGTAAACTGAAACTGATCAAATCAGTTTTGATGAGTATAGTACAATTTTGGGTATCCTCATATAGACGTACAAGTCAGTGCTCAAAGGATACTGAACAAATCTGTTTTACTTTTCTTTGGTCTTGGCCGGAGTGGAGTCCACATGAGCTAAAGTAGCTTGGCTAGATATATGTACACCAAAGCATGAAGGGGGTTTGGGTCTGCGATGGTCAAAAGAAGTGAATATGGTCAATGGTACGAAACTTATATAAAGACTGTTGTCGGCTAGGTCATTATGGGGACAGTGGATTCATCTTAATATGTTAAAAAACAAGAGCTTTTGGGAGATAAAATGAAAGGGGCAGTCATGGTCTTGGATGTAGAAAAAGATTTTAAAGATGAGAAGTGTTGTGAGTCCTTCCATAAAAACGAGACATGAAATTGAAAGAGTACATTGTTTTGGTATGATAGATGGTCTAGGATTTCTCTCAGAGGTTTTGGGTGAAAGATGAATAATAGAGATGGAAATTGGTCGTGAAGCAACTGTTTAAGAAGATTTACACGCCTGTAGAAGAAGAAGAAGACACAGAACCAGTGTTTTACATAACTTAGAATGCGAGATGGAATTCATAAAAATGAATCTGAGAATTGCAGTGGAAGATACTCACCTATGGCGTAGGAAATCTTGATATAAATGTAAATTTCTTACTCAATAAACTTGGAGTCTAATTGAGAAGATAGATATTCTTTTACTTGGGAGCCGGGGGTGTGCTTCAATCACAAGACACTCCAAAGTATGCATTCATGACTTGGATTAAAATGCAAGATAGACTCTCCACCATGGATATAGTGTCGAGATGGAACCAAGGTGTTGATTTTTTGTTTCGTGTAAAACCAAACCGGAGTCACGAGATCATATGTTTTTCGATTGCACCTATTCAGCTCATATCTGGGAGTTCCTTTTCAAAGAAATACTAACGACAACATACACAACAAAATGGATGAAATCACTTTGATCATTGCAGATACGAGTTATGAGATGAAGAAGCTTTTTCTGCATATGCTATGCACTAAAAGGTGCAATCTATGCAATGTAGAGGGAGAGAAACATGAGACAACAATGTGATTCAAGTAAACCTTGGCAAGTTCTTCAAAAAATTGTGCAGAAGAATGTTCAAAAAAAATTCAGCCTCATGAAAAAGAATGGAGTAAAGAAGTTACATAGTACTTGTGTTTTTAGTTTGGGAGTAGATAACCAATTACTTAGTAACAATATGTTAGTACCACAATTTCTTTCATGATGAACTTGATGTAAGAAGTTTTTTTATGAATATAAATGTAACATTCATTCAAAAAATGAACAACAAACTATTCAAAATTATATCATGATAACATGTTTCCTAATAAAAGAAGTAGTAATGTTTAGATTAACTAGTTAGAATGTAACATCAGAGCCGTTTTAGCTCAGTGGTAGAGCGCGTGACTTTTAATCCCGTGGCCGTGGGTTCGATCCCCACAGACGGCGATAGCAATAATTTTTTTTTTAGTTTTTAGTTTTTACCCATTAAAAGTCATTCCTCCAAAAAAGGGCTATGATTCCTCTTTCGATTCAACTCAACCGATCTCAGATTTTAAGCCTTCATCCTCATTCAGCATTAGTGTTAGTAAGAAGTAGCTGGTTCTAGTAATTGGGAACCAAGATCTAAAGTAGAAGTAGAAGGAGAAAAGAAAATAGATCTAGCTATTAGTTCCCAATTTTCTCATTCCAACCAAACACGTTTGCTACAGTGTGGTTCATTATGCCTTTTTGGCTTCTAAGTAGGTCCTTTTGAAGCATTTGCAACCAGACATAATCAATTGTTCGAGAGAGAGAGAGAGATGAATTGTCCCAAAAAGAAAAAGTAAACCTTTTTACTCAACGAGAGGAAGACGTTAGAGTTACTGGAAGAAGGTGAGCTAGTAGATATCCTAGATTTGGAGAACAATGAATTGATAAAGGAAAACTCCATGAGTATTATTGTAAGATGCCTAAACCCTACAGTCCATAAGGTTCGAGGCATGGTAAAAGTGTTACCTTTAGTATGGCGAATGGAAGACAAAGTGAGAGGAAGAGGGGTTAGAGAGGACTTGCATCACGTCCTGACTCGAGGGCCATGGTTTGTCAATGTATGGATTGTGTCCTTGGATCAGTGAACTCCAATCCTAGGTTTAGAATTTCTATGAATGATCTTTTTCTGGATCATAATAAGAGTCATTCACATTCACCTCCTAAAGAAACAAGCGGTGGAAAGCCTAGTATTACACTAGGGAAAGTGAAAGAGGTGGAGCTCCATGCAAAAAAAAAACTCTTTATATGTGGATATGTGAGAGCATTGGTGTGGATTAATGTGGACAATCCACTCCAGTTCAGGAGAATAACGAAATTTAAATTATGAAAAATTGGAGGCATGGTAGTAATGTAGAAGAAAACTTGCAAAGTTGAAATCCTCCAGTCTAACAGAAAGTTGCGTGGCAACACAAAAGTTTTTTCTTAACTTGTGTCTAGGGAGATCTAGTGAAGAGTAAGAAAAGCGGAATTGGGAGATGTTAACTAAAATTAGTGCTTCCAGGATGAATCATTGGTTTTCAATAAGTGACTTTAATGAGATATTAGCCCAATCAGAAAAGCTAGGATGATCTGAAAGAAAAGAAGAAGAGGGGTATGAATTTAGACAAATGTTTAGAGACTGTGGTTTGTGGGAAATTCAATATAAAGGTTACAGACACTCTTGGTATGGAGTAAGGTATGATGAGGTGGTACAATTAAGTTAGATAGATCAATGGCGAATCAAGCTTGGATGAACCTCTTTCCAAATGCCTCAACAAGATATCTAAAGGTTTGCTCACACCACAATCCATTGCTTAATCCCTTAGATAGCATGGAAGGGATAAGAAGAGCCAGTTCAAATATGATTAGAGATAGATAAAAGATGATGGATTCGCTGAGACAGGCAAAAGAAGTTGGAGAAATGAAGAGGTCGGACAAGTTGGTCTGATGAACAAAATAACCAAGTGTAGGAAAGATATATTGGCATGAAAAAAGAGTGCAAACAAAAATTCATTTTCAGAATTCAGGAATTTCATCAAAGGATAGATGAAATAACCCACCATTCTTTTTATATTCCAGAGGTCTTAAGTCAACTAAGGAAGAAGTCGAGTGAAGAATACTATAATGAAGAGATTTTCTTAAACAAAAGAGCAGCTCAATTGGTTAAAGGTAGGGGATAAGAGCAAAAAGTTTTTTCATGCTATCACAAAGAATAGAAATTCTCAAAATCAAATCAATTATCTAATGGATGAAGAAAGAAAAAGTGGTATGAAGAAAAAGACCTCAGGAGAGTGGCCGAAGATTACTTCAAAACCTTATTTTCATCGGAGGATGTGGGGCCTAGGAATCCAAGTATTGATTATATTACTCCAAAGATATTATGCCATGAGAATGTGGAGCTAATGAAGGAAGTGAGGAGAGTAATTTTTGAGATAAATCCCCACAAGTGTCCATGCCCTAATGGTATAAGTTGCTTCTTTTATCAACATTTTTGGGATTCCCTCGGTGGATATGTATTTGAGATGGTGAAATAATTCTTTTGGCCTGGAAAGTTGGAGGAAAGAATAAATAGAACAAATAAGCTAACAGATTTTCGGTCAATTAGTCTATGTATCGTTGCCTTCAAGATAGTGTCGAAGATCATAGAAAAAGGTTGAAGAAGATCCTACTAGATATAATATCTGACACGCAGGCAGCGTTCATGGAAAGTAAAATTATTTCAGATAATATTCTTGTAGCACATGAGTTATTGCATGCTTTAAACTCAAATAATAAGTGCTCAGGGGGAGTTCATTTCTGTGAAAACTAACATATCAAAAGCATATGACCGTGTGGAGTGGTCATTCCTGAGATATGCAATGAAATCTCTATGTTTTTCAGAGATCTGGTGTGAGCGAATAATGATATATGTTACTTCTGCTTAGTATTAAGCCCTCATCAACGGCACACCGTATGGAGATATCAGAACCTTAAAAAGTTGTAAGACAGGGGGACCCCCTATCTATTTGTAATTTGTACTGAAATGATGGTCTAGATGATGTGCAAGTCTGAGGTACAAGGTCGGATCTTAGGTCTCAAAATGGCCAGAAGGGCCGCTGCCGTATCCCATCTGTTGTACGCGGATGAGAGTATGTTCTATCGTAAAGGAAGTAATAAAAAGCTTGAATAGTTGGCATTAATTCTTAAAATTTAGAGTATTGCCTCGGAACATAGAATTAACTACCAAAAATCAAGTATTTACTTTGGCAAGAACATATCAGAGGAAAAAAGAATTGGAATCAAGTCAAAGCTAGAAATCGAGCAGGAAAGTGGAGAAGGTATATACATGGGTCTCCCAAAAGCTTTTGAGGGATCAAAGGGGTCGATACTCAACTACCTAAAAGAGAAGATGAGCGAAAGGGTCTGTGGATGGCAGACCAGATTCTTGTCACCAGCGGACAAAGATATGCTTCTAAAGGAGGTTACTCTAGCTCTTCCTACGTAAACTATGTCATGTTTCCTTCTGCCTAAGACAATATGTAAAAAAATTGTATCATTTATGTCAGAATTCTAATGGAGGAATAAAAACAAAGACGAAAGAAATTCATTGGAAGAGTTAAGATCAACTGAGTATATCAAAATCTCTCAAGAGACTTGCTTTAATGGATACAAAATTATTTAATTTAGCTTTGTTAAGAAAGCAGCTGTAGAGAACGTTTAAAACAAGGACTCACTTCTAGAAAGGATCTTCAAGAGCAGATACTTTGCAAAATCTGATCCTCTTAGCATTGGATTGGGCTCACGTCCATCCCTTGCCTGGAGAAGCATCCACTCGGCACAACAGTTGATAAAACAAGAATCTAGAATGGTGATCGGTAATGGCGAAAATGCAAAGATATGGCAAGATAAATGGATAATGTAGAAACCTGCTAGAAAGGTACGGGTAATGAGATGGGTAAAGAAAAACAGTCATAATGCTTTCCATCAAGACATGAAAGTTAGTGAGTTGCTAATAAATCAAGGAAGAGAGTGGAATATCTCAGCTCTAAAAAGGATCTTCCCAAATGAGGAAAGCAAACTTATTGAACGTGTCCGAACCAGTAGAAAAAAAACATAGATATTTACTTTTGGAACTATACAAGGGTGAGTATACAGTGAAGTGGGGTTATTGGGTGCAGTTTAATGTAATCATCAAAGCATCAAAGGAAGTGGAGGAGGACCAACCAAGCTTGGATAAACTCTTCCAACGTGCATGGAAAACGAAGATAAGTATTAAGGTGCGTCATTTTCTGTGGAGATGTATCAATATCTCACTTCCGGTAGCAGAAAACATGTTCAAAAGACGTATCCAGAGAATCAAGTTGTCTCAGATGTGTTCAAGGACCATGATCGGTCAACCATGTGTTGTTCCAATGTCTACTAAATACTAGTTTTGGCTCTATCACCAATCCTAACACCTCCAGAAGGTTTAATGTCAAACTCCATATGCTCTAACATCTATCATGTCTTCAACCTAGTGGAAGAATACACAAATGATGATTTGCAAGTAGGACTAGTCCCTTGGTTATTGTAGGCAAAGAGTATTCTAGGCAAAGATGGAGAAAATGCAGAGGAATACAAAAGCATACATCATGAAGTTCAAAGCGAGGCAGGGAGGAAAAGGGTTAAAGAACCCACGAACACAAGCAAAAATTATGTGTGGATCTCCCCTCCTACTAATTTGTTGAAATGGAGCGTAGATTGATCATGGCGCAAGAACATAAACAACAATGGAGTGGGATTGGTATGCAGAGTGGTATGGGCCGAGGCGAAACTCGTGGCACGAATTAGGATCAAGCATATAAACAAAAATTGAAGCTTTGAAACCAACTATAAAGAATATGGCAAGGTTTTGGTACAAAAAATTTATGTTCGAGTCGGATTCCTTGATTCTTACCAAGTTGGTGAATGGGAAAGAAGATATGTAGCCAATTATACAACCCAAAATTGAAGTGATTAACCAATTTTCGCAATTGATAAAGGAGTTTGAAGTGGAGTTTTATTCAAGAGGAGGATGAAATAAGGTAGCTCACAATAGCAAATAAGACTCTTATTTTTTTATGTCTAATGTCTCTAAGTTATATTCTATAGTGCCAAAATGGTTAAGAAGTTGGGTAATAACAAGCTGACTAGGTGCGCGCAAAGTGAAATTTACATTCTAATAATCTTTGAATATTGATTGTTCAGCCATTAAGTCATAACTCCTCAAACGAAAAGTTATGGACCGCCAATATTAAGTTGATGAGTAGGGTCATATTTGTTGATAATTTTTTTTTTAAAAAAAAGCTATTTAATTTACATTTGATTACAGTGATATCATCTGATGTTATAATTTACCATCTCACTTCGATATGAAGAGTTCTATTTTTGAATTGATATGATCAAATAACATTTAAGATATGCGCTTGCGCGGAATAAAAATTAATTACGTATATAAATTATTTAAACATTTTATTATTTATTTTGTGTTCATTTACATATTATGCAATAATAATTATATTGAATAATTGAGAAGTAAGTAAATATTATGTATATATTTAAGTTAGAGTAAGAACATAAATAAAAAACCCTCTTTTTATTTACAATAATTTTTGTTGGTAAAAATCAACATAATTATTTATTTAATTTATGTGGTATATAATTAAAATCAAATGACATTGACATAGATATATAGTATATTTTAATATAAATATTCATATAATTTTATTAATAATTTTATATTTTCTGTAACAAAAATATTATTTTTATTAAGGTGTTGTTGGTTTGCTTATCCAGGTGATCCATCTCGGTGAAGATGTAAATCAATGTTTGTTTAGTAAATTAAAATGTAACATCCAGATGGATCACCCAACTATATTTTGGAAAACTCATTTAAAATTCTCACCCTCATGAGGGTGAGTTTTCATGGTGCATCTGGATGCATATAGTTCCGTCCAAAATGATAAATGACAAAAATAATCTTATTATTTAAAACAATCTTTTTAAATTTAATACCATGAAACTATATATTATTTTAGTTTCATATTTGTATGAAAATTATATTTTTTCGTCAAAACCGTAAAAATGAAAATTTCCACAAAAATCGTAAAAATATAATTTTCTGCAAAAACCACACAACGCACTTTTCCGCCAAAAACACAAAAATACATTTATCCGCCAAATCACTAAAACACATTTTCCCACAAAAATATATAATGCAGTTTCCCGCTAAAACACATTTTCTTGCCAAAACGTACTTTCTGCCAAAACCGCAAAAACTCATTTTCCTGCTTAAACACACTTACTCACCAAAACCGGAAAAACGCACTTTCCCGTAAAAATGTATTTTCCTGCTAAAACGTATTTTCCGTAAAAGCCGCAAAAACGCACTTTTCCACCAAAACCATGAAAACATACTTTCACGTCAAAACCGCAAAAATGCACTTTCCGATAAAACCACAAAAACATATTTTCCCGCCAAAACGCACTTTCCCGCAAAAACTGCAAAAACACACTTTCCCGCCAAATCGCGTTTTCCCACAAAAAAACGTAAAACATATTTCCCCGCTAAAACGCAACTTCTTGTCAAAACCTCAAAAACGCACTTTCCCGCCAAAACCGCAAAAACACATTTTTTCGCTAAAATCGTAAAAATGCATTTTCCCGCTAAAACTGACAAAACACATTTTTTGCTAAAATTGTATAAATACATTTTCGCCAAACCTGCTAAATACACTTTTCTGCCAAAATGCAATTTCCCACTAAAACTTATTTTTCGTCAAAATTGCAAAACCCACTTTTCCGCCAAAACTGTAAAATATACTTTTCCTTAAAAACTGTAAAACGCATTTTTCTGCCAAAATCATAAAACATGTCTATGTTTGTCATTCTAGTAACAATTGCATTTGGATGCAAATGTAAGTTTAAATAATTAAAAGCAAACAAACATAGTTACATTCATATGCTTCATTTAGATGCATAAACGAAATACATAAAGAACAACCCCTAGGTGGACCATCTGGATAAGACATCTAGATGGACTATCTGGATGCACTTTTAAGATGTACACACGAACATGGTCTAATATGAATATTTATTAATTAAGGTTTTCTACAAATGAAAATTCTGAAATTAACATGTTTATATATTATATATATGATATATATTTAAATTTAAACAATGTTAAAATATATATATATATTAAATGAGATTTTTTATAGGGTTTTATGATGTTAAAGAAAAAAATCAATTAGAAAAAAAATTGTTTTCCTTTCTTTACTTTTGATCGTGTGCGATGACACGACAACAAAGAATTTCATCACCATGTAAATAACCCAAATACCCCAGGGGTAAAATAGTCAAATTAGGTGCGTGTTTTAGTTGACGAATTGCTTTCCCCACCTTCCTTGTCCCATCTCTCAAACTCCATTATCATTATTTTCTACATAATAAGAAGCAAAACAAAATGTGCCTCTGAAATCTCAAATTCCATCTTCGGTCTCCGTCTTCTTGCTCACATCGGGAAAATGGCGCCGAGTAGACGGGATTTACAGCTTACTCCCATCTCCGGTGACAGTGCTGCGGAGATCGGCGCGATGGAGGAAGTTCGTCTTCTCGATTCCTATGACGACGAGAACGATGATCTTATCAGTAAGATCGAGGAAGGAGGTGGTGGTGGAAACAATCTGCGGAAGATTCAGGTCGCTGTAACCGGTATGACTTGCGCCGCTTGTTCTAATTCCGCCGAAGGTGCTTTGATGAGCGTTAACGGCGTCTTCAAAGCCTCCGTCGCTTTATTACAGAACAGAGCCGATGTCCTCTTCGACCCCAACTTAGTCAAGGTTTTGCCTTTGCTTTCATTTATTGTCTGAAAATTCATGATTTTTTTAATTATTATTTCCAATTTGAGATCTTGAACGCGTTAAGCTTTAAATATTTGATCTTTAATAGGAAGAGGACATTAAAGAAGCTATAGAGGATGCTGGATTTGAGGCTGAGATTTTGGCTGAGCCTGTTACTGCTGGGGCAAAGACACAAGCTACTCTGGTGGGTCAGTTCACTATTGGTGGCATGACATGTGCAGCTTGTGTTAACTCTGTTGAAGGTATTCTAAGAGATCTTCCTGGGGTGAAAAGAGCAGTGGTGGCTTTAGCTACGTCCTTAGGTGAAGTTGAGTATGATCCTAATGTGATCAGTAAAGATGATATTGTGACTGCGATTGAAGATGCTGGCTTTGAGGGTTCGCTTGTGCAGAGTAATCAGCAGGATAAACTCCTTTTAAGGGTTGATGGTGTGTTGAACGAGCTTGATGCTCAGGTTCTTGAAGGTATACTTACTAGATTGAATGGGGTTAGACAGTTTCGCCTTGACAGGATAACGGGAGAGCTTGAGGTGGTGTTTGATCCTGAAGTTGTGAGTTCGAGGTCGTTGGTTGATGGGATTGAGGGAGAAGGATATGGGAAGTTCAAGTTGCGTGTCATGAGCCCTTACGAAAGGTTAACTTCTAAAGATACTGGAGAGGCCTCATTTATGTTTCGGCGTTTTGTCTCAAGCCTTTCTCTCAGTGTGAGTTACTTATCTGGTTCTCATCCTTTATGGTATGCACACACTCATTTATGATGCATTAATTATGATTCTATAATTACAGATTCCACTCTTCTTCATTCAAGTGATCTGCCCCCACATTGCTCTTTTTGATACCGTACTGGTATGGAGATGTGGACCCTTCATGGTTGGTGATTGGTTGAAATGGGCTTTGGTAAGTGTTATTCAGTTTGTTATTGGCAAACGTTTCTATGTTGCGGCATGGAGAGCTCTTCGAAATGGTTCGACTAACATGGATGTGCTGGTCGCTCTGGGCACGTCGGCCTCCTATTTCTACTCTGTCGGTGCTCTTTTATATGGGGCAGTCACTGGCTTTTGGTCACCAACTTACTTTGATGCAAGCGCTATGTTGATAACATTTGTCTTGCTGGGAAAATATTTGGAATCTCTTGCAAAGGGGAAAACCTCAGATGCTATGAAGAAACTAGTACAACTTACTCCAGCAACAGCGATACTAATCGAAGGCAAAGGTACTTTATCTTTATGAGAATTGTTGATCAATGAGAGTGAAATCTACAGAAAAAAAAAACTAACAACATCAACTATTCAGCTTTGTTTAAGAAGCTCAGTTCCATCTTTTTCTTCCATTTTGTAGGAGAAAGAGAGATAGATGCATTACTTATCCAGCCTGGTGATTCATTAAAAGTTCTACCTGGTGGAAAGATCCCTGCAGATGGTGTTGTGGTGTGGGGTTCAAGTTACGTCAATGAAAGTATGGTGACTGGTGAATCAGTTCCTGTATCAAAAGAGGTTGATTCACCAGTGATCGGTGGTACCATTAATATGCATGGTGTTCTTCACATCAAAGCTACAAAAGTGGGATCTGATGCAGTTCTGAGCCAGATTATTAGTTTGGTGGAGACAGCCCAAATGTCCAAAGCTCCTATCCAGAAATTTGCAGACTATGTAAGTAGACTATATAAACATGTCCTTAATAGTACCATCCATTTGGTGTCATTGGTTGTTCTTTGTGATATAATCTTTAACATGTAAATAAATGAATCCTCATTTTCAGGTTGCAAGTATTTTTGTTCCGGTAGTGATCACTTTGGCATTGTTCACTCTAGTAGGCTGGTAAGATCTTGTTCCTTAGCTGATGGATGACATGTGGAATTAGTTTGTTCTCATTTTCTTGAATCAAATGATATTGTAGGTCAATTGGTGGAGCTGTTGGAGCTTACCCAGACGAATGGCTGCCCCAAAATGGAACTCACTTTGTTTTTTCGCTTATGTTCTCAATATCCGTTGTGGTAATTGCTTGCCCTTGTGCACTTGGCTTGGCAACACCGACCGCTGTCATGGTGGCAACAGGAGTTGGAGCAACCAATGGTGTTTTGATCAAAGGAGGTGACGCATTGGAGAAAGCTCACAAAGTGAAATATGTAATCTTTGACAAAACAGGCACCTTAACTCAGGGGAAAGCTACCGTGACAACTGCAAAAGTCTTCTCAGAGATGGACCGTGGAGAGTTCCTCACACTTGTTGCTTCCGCAGAGGTAAGTACACCTTCTTCCCTTAGCTTCTTACATTGCTAGTCATATATAAACGGTAACTAAAGAGTTAACAGCGTCTCCTAATCTCCTTAGGCTAGCAGTGAACATCCATTGGCAAAAGCTATAGTTGAGTACGCTCGTCATTTCCATTTCTTTGATGAATCTGCCGAGGACGGTGAAACAAATAACCAAGTCTCTCAAAACGCTGGATGGTTACTCGATACATCGGACTTCTCTGCTCTTCCCGGGAAAGGCATTCAGTGCTTAGTCAACAACAAGCTTATTCTGGTCGAGTTTTAAAACTCCATAACATGTTATATCAACTTCTTGCTTTTGGCTCTGTGCTCGTCAGCTGAAAGAAAGTTTTATTGTTCTTTTTTCATCAGGTGGGAAACCGTAAACTTATGTCGGAAAACTCCATTACCATCCCAGACCACGTAGAGAAATTTGTTGAGGAGCTTGAAGAAAGCGCAAAGACAGGAGTCATTGTAGCCTATAATGGTGAATTAGTAGGTGTGATGGGAGTTGCTGATCCGCTAAAGCGAGAAGCCGCTGTGGTTGTGGAAGGTCTCCTTAGAATGGGTGTTCAACCCATAATGGTTACAGGTGATAACTGGAGAACGGCAAGAGCAGTAGCCAAAGAGGTAAAAGAAAACATTGTGTTTGGTTACGGTTTGGTTATTCTGGTTCTATATCTCGGTTTGGTTGTGCATGAGCGCAGGTTGGTATCGAAGACGTGAGAGCTGAAGTCATGCCGGCAGGAAAAGCTGAAGTGATCCGTTCACTGCAAAAAGACGGAAGCACAGTGGCCATGGTTGGAGATGGAATCAATGACTCGCCGGCTCTAGCCGCTGCTGACGTGGAATGGCCATTGGTGCAGGGACTGATGTAGCAATAGAAGCAGCTGATTATGTTCTGATGAGAAACAACTTGGAAGATGTTATAACAGCCATTGATCTCTCTCGCAAAACCTTAACACGAATCAGGTTAAACTACGTTTTCGCCATGGCTTACAACGTAGTGTCGATCCGATAGCAGCAGGAGTGTTCTTCCCGGTCCTGAGGGTGCAACTACCGCCGTGGGCTGCTGGAGCGTGTATGGCCCTCTCATCGGTGAGTGTTGTTTGTTCTTCTTTGCTTCTTAGAAGATACAAGAAGCCGAGACTTACCACTATTTTGGAAATCACCACGGAGTAAGTCTTTTACTTGTTTTTTATAAAAAATTGGGAGTGATTTACTTTGATGATTTGTATTTACTTTTTTTTTTTTGGTTTATAATCATGTAACAACGATGTATTGGTCTTGAGATGTTTCTTATCTGTAAGAGAATTTCTCAGCCTTTGTGGTAGAAAAAGAAATGGTTTCTTGTGATCGATCGATGTATAATGGCAAATTAGTGAATTTTAAGTTCCTCTGACTGATAAGTGTCGAAGTTGTATACTCAACAAGAAAGGTAAAACTTCTATTTATACTCTTCAAGTTCAGTAACAGAAACTCCTCTATGAATCAGCAACTTCACTTCTACGTCAGCTTTAGTAGTCGGTATCTATGAATTAGCAATTTCACTTCCACGTCAGCTTTAGTAGTCGGTATCTATCATTACCTCCCACTCAAATAGAGCTTGTCCTTAAGCTCTGCAAATTCTGTCTTTACCTCAAGCTCTGCAAGGCTAGCTTCATCACAAACTGTGAATATAGAACTGCTTGTAAAATCACAATCATTAGAAACTGTTGCGTGTTCAAGCTGTGAAAATAAAGCTGCTCCAACACCCCATCTTCTCTTGAAACATGTGCAGTCTCTTAGCCATCAGTGTCTAGAAATGTGCTGTAACTCCTACCGTTCAGTTTTAAAATCACAATTCATTGTAAATCCTGTTTCTCCATCTGTGCCATATAGAGAAATATGGTTGCTTAAGTTGTACTCTGTATCCTCTTGCTGTAACAGGTTTCTGTATCTCATCTTTTGCATCCATCTCTCTGTAATTAACCAACAACAAGTGCCTGTATTTTGCGAAGTTGAGCGTGAGTGTATGTTGCTTTGTAGCAGCCCTTGCTCTCTCCCATGACTTATGTTTGTCACGTCCCTGAAGATAACAAGACATCCTAGACTTCCTTTGTTTATATATAGTCTTGCTAATGTCCCACAGTAACAGAAGTGACACTATACCCACCTTATAAATGAATGTGCACTTCACCAAACCTTCAATAGGCTGTTTCAAGCTTTCAGAACTCCCTCTTCTTAACATTTTGCACAGCAGCTTCGGTCAGTATACTTGCGCAAGAATACAAGGTTGTCTTTTCTTCCTGTAAACTTTTTTTTTAATCAGAAATGACTTCCAGACTTATTTGAGCTCCATTCAGAGGCGCCTGGAGTTTGTATACCCCCAAGTATAACACAAAAACAACCGTAGACCACCAGACATTGTGCTCCATCTGGTTAACCTTTCTTTAATGACACTGTCCTTGTACAAGTCTTAGAACATTTCTTTGGCTTCTTATTACTTGTTTTCTCTTCTGCAAAAGTGATCACACAGTTGGTGTGCACGATGACCATTTGCCATACCAGTCTCATTGTGAGACGTCTTGACCGTTTCATCACC